>NW_017547189.1:1945462-2116010 GCF_001854935.1 Bemisia tabaci
ACTCCCCCCTCGGATCACCTTTCCCCCTCCCTGTCCGGCCCACGTTTTAATTCGAACTGTCAGCTCTCCGACGTTTCATCCCCGCGCCGCAGCCATCAGCCAATAATTGGAGGGAACTCGTTTAAAACTGTCGGTTCAGGCATTCTGACACCCACTCTTCCTCTCCCGCCGCGCCGTCTCCCTCCGCCACCGTCCTTTTTCCCTCCGATCGATTTCCACCCGATAAATCTATTTTTACGCGTCGATTCTGTACTGGAGGCGGGCAGAAACTTGGGCGCGGTCAGCGGGCTGATTGTTGAAATCGGTAGACAAAGTGATACACAAAGAGGACAACAGGGATCTGCGGGCCGATTTTTGAAACTGATAGACAAATCTATAGACAAAGAAGACATAGGAAGCATGGAGCGATCCTATTGGTCGAACCAGGTGGCTGTCATAGACAAAGGGGGGAAAATGATGGACGAACTCCAGAGTCTCTCGTGGGTTGCCGTTAGTTAGTCGATTACTTATACCTCATTTGTCCATTGCAAGAGCTCGCTTCTACCAATAGGATCGCTTTATTTTTAATTTGTCTCCCTTGTCTATCGCTTTGTCTATCAATTTCTATAATCGGCCCCTCAGGAGGGATCCTCTTGGTGAAAGCGGGTGGTTGAAATGGACAAAGGAGGTAGGTAATAGACTAACTGGATTAAATTTTGCAAAAAGGAACCTAGGATAGGATTCTTTGGGATCAGGGTATCTATAAAGAAAAAAAAAGGATGATTTATAACACCATACTCAAAAGCATTCTGACCTACGGCAGTTAAGTGAGGCCCATGAAAGATCGTACCAAGAAAGATTCTTGAGGCGACTGAGATGGATTTCTGGCGAAGATCAGCCGGAATCTCGAGGAGGGATCACGTAAGGAACGAAAGAGTGCGTGAGATCATGAACGCCGAGCAGAACATCGTGCATGAAATTATGACGAAACAGCTTGTCTGGTATGGTCATATTCAACGGATGGCGGATGATAGGTTGCCTAGAAGGTACTAGATTGGATTCCTCCTGGGAGAAGACGTAGGGGACGTCCAGCAAAATCATGGATAGGTGACATTCAAGATGAAATCACAAGATGCCATTTACCAGCTGATCTCTGGATCGATAGGCAAAGATGGCGATTAGGTGTCGCAGAGCGCCCGGGCGCGCTGTAAAGCGACTCGAATGTATGTATGTAACAAGGAACCAGGATCATTGCAATGTTGCTAAAATTGTGCGACTTCATTTGTCTTGGAAGAAAAACCTGAAAATCCATTTTTGTGTTTTACCTCTAACATTAACCGAACTTTTGTGTTGAGTTTTGCGGTGTATGCAAACTGAAAGTTTAACTCCACAAAAAATCATCTCAAAACCACTCAATTTTGTTTCGTTTTTCTTAATAAAAATACATTCAGGCATAAGAAAATGTAACGGTTTTGAGGCTTTACTTACAGTTTAAGTTCAAGGGTGTCAAAATCCCATATAGGATTTGGAGCGGGGGGGGGGGGGGGAGCAGGCAGGCTCACCTTGTCCCCTTAAGAGCTACGCCGTCGCCAAAATCAAATTCAGTAAAAAGAAACTGAGCTCGTGATGTTTATATCAGTCCTCACAGTCAACTTAATTCAAATAAATGCATCGTCATCATGCACGGATCACAGCAAAAGTTTCATTATCGTTAATTCCCTCTTTAGGGCTTGAATTCTTGCGGCGTTAAATAATTTAAACTATTCAAAACGCACGCCTGAGCCACAAACAACTGCTCTCTGCCGACACAATTAAAATACGTACGGCTATTTCTCTAAAGTAAGGTCTCGTTAGTTTGGAGTTGATAATTTGCAACTAATGACGCTTCAGACGGGTGCAAATAATACCATGTTTTTAAAGTAAACGAGTTCAAAATTGTAATTCATTCCAGGAAGTTCATCAAGAGGAATTTGCCGATTAGTTCTGCGAACTTCCATTTTTGCCGAGACTAACACTCACGGGTGAAGTATTCGACCTTTGCGCCGCGGCCTACATCTCGTTAGGGACCCCGTTTCAACCTACTCCCGAGACACTCCACGTAACGTAACGTAATAAGAGACCGTGCTCAAATGCGTTCATAAAATGAGCGCTTCAAGAATCTGAAGAGGTGACAAGAACTCAAACCGAGCGTGAAAAAACTCATGGGCCTCCGGAGTCACGACCGTGCAGTTATTCGAAGGCTCACGAGATAATAACCCGAGGAAGGTTTTACCTTCCCATTCCTCAGTACATGATTTGGATTGAATTTCACTGTTCGACTGAAACGGGAAAAAGCGAATCGGTTTACGACGAGTAACAATAAAAACAGTCGTCGACTCGATGCTTTCCTCGAAAGTTGTGCCAAACCTGTCCGGAAAATTTGCCTGCACGGTAGCGCGGAGCGGAGGGTTTATCCCGGAGGAGCAACGCTGTTACTGCGAATAAATTGCTGCGTCACAAAAAAAAAGTATAACAACCTATGAGCAGTGTTCGCGTTTTACAACTCGAGTGGCTGTTTTGAAAAACAAATTAATGCAATTCTTGAGTCGTAGTCGCTGAGAACAGTCGTTACGCTAACAAGTATAGCTGCAATAAATATCACGAGTGCCCAAGCTACTCGAGAGAGGAAGATCTCAAAAAGGTAACATGTTGGCCATGCACTAGAAAACAAAACCGCTTGGATCTGGAGTCCAGACTCTCAAAAACAATGACAAGAAAAAATACTCTTGATTCAATCGGATTTTTGCTTAAATCAAGAATTCAGCCTCTTAAATTAAACGGATTTCCTTCTGATTCAAGCAAAAATCCGATTGAATCAAGAGTATTTTTTCTTGTCATTGTTTTCAAGAGTCTGGACTCTAGATCCGAGCGGTTTTTTTTTTCCAGTGTGCAGTTAATCTAAATAGAAAAGTAACAATTTTTTGGACCTGTTCTGAAGTGCTGTTTCACGCAATCGTATGGTTGCACATACTGTCAAGGCTTATTTTCATGAAGATTAGCGAATAAACGAGATCATCAGCTCAAATTCTGTGTAAGTACGTCTTTTAAACGAACATAAAATAACGTCCTTCATCAGGCAAATGCAAACTGATGTTTCCTCATCATTCAACTCATGGATCAGTCATCAATGCACTGATAACTCCAACCCCAGGTAACCAAATTGGGGGGGGGGGCATGTGTCTTTCCAGTGCAAACTGCCTGAGCTGAACACCCCTCCCCCCTTAGTATTGTACTGGTACTCATTAGAGTTAAAAAGATTTATTTTTTACTCTGATAATAATTTTTGGAGCTCCTTGGCTTTGATTTCCCCGCAAAATGGTGTGGATCCAGAATTTCTCCACCTTGTTACACACAGCATTCGGGCCACTTCTTAGTGTTTTTTTCTCATTTATTTTTAAATTTGAAGATTCTTGCTTCATCGCAGGAAGAATCGACAACGGCGCTTATCAATATCCGACCCGGGTCATATTGTATTGAAATGATGTATCAATTCATTCTTTTGAAACAAATCTTTTGGTCATTTTTCTTGAAAGAATACAATATAGGTGGAAATTTCGAAACGCAGTAGAAGAAATGAATTCGTGTCAATTTTTACGACTGCTATTTTTTTTCCATTTATGTTTTTTTTTTAAATTTAACCCCTCTTGCATTATCGCAGGAAGAATCGGCAACAGCGCTTATCAATATCCGACCCGATTCAACTCGCTGTCAGCCCGTCTGCCTCGATCCGCGAAGAACAACATTTCTGTCAATTCGTGCACGAATGGAATTAGGCCAATTGTGTTCCGGCCATTTGATAGTCATGCAGAGAACAAGTGTTCCTCTCCCGATCTGACATCCCGACGAAAGTTCGGCCTATAAACGGCCGGCGAGAGCGGCGGGGCTGAAATTAATTTTTACATCTGACCTAGATCCTGCTCGAAATTAAACTTGCATTCAGTCTCAGGTGGTGAAGCTCGGTACTGAATGTGAAAGGAGAGAGGCATAATTTATTTGGTTTCCTAAACAGCTTAGAAATTTGAAGTGATCGGTCTGCCAATAATTCTCAGCATGGTTTTTTGAAGAAATTCTACTTTCGAAACTGTAAAAATTACTATTATCTGAATCAATAAGAATCGAAAAAGAGAGGGAAACATCTAAAGGCAAGTGAGAGTAAAAGTTGTAAGTTACTTGAATTTAAAAAAGTCTGCAGTGGTTTTGTTTAAGGCGTCTACTACCGTACTAAGGAAAAACGGCGTACGAACATTCGAGTGTTGCCAAATATCCTCGAATAAATGTTTATTTCTTAGGAGAGTTATGAATATTTTCTCTTGAAATTTTCAGATAATTTAGATCCGATTAGGAATAAAATATTCTAAAGTATTGAAAGAAAAATTTTCACAAATTTCGCTGAAAATTAATATTTTATCAGAGGAAATTTGGCAACGTCCAAAGGCTTTACGGGGCGTTTTTCCTCAACACGGCAGTCTAGGTTTGCCTCTACTGAGATAGATACTGAATAAAAAGTACTGTTCATTTTAGTTCAACAATGCTCAGTTCAAGATATAAGATGAAAAACTTTAAAAATAAGCAACTGAGAGTTTAAGCCTTAGGTAATGACTCACCATGGCTTGAAACCATTGAATGATCCACTAGATTTGTTTACCTGAAACAGAAAGAAGAAATTTCCAGTATTAAAAATAATGTTGTAACAAGTTGGTTTTTGCAATCGCTAGCGATAGCAATATTCGTCATGGGAATTTTGCTTCTGGGATATGAAAATGTTAAGGTACAGTTCGTTTGTAGTATCTTCAGGATTGAAGGGGCTATGTAATTTTGTGTCGACATCTCTTTTTTAACATTTTTAATTTTTTTTCTTTGCATACAAGAAAGCTGTTATATTTACCAATTATTTATTTTCGTTGGATTATGTATGGTTTTCGGAAGTTAACGCATTTAACTTTCAGTTTCGTTTTTTCGGCGTAAAGTATGATATTTTTACTCTACGCATATGCCCGAATACGCATCATAAGTGACCTATGTGCTTCCTAAGTTGCCATTTTTTTCATTCAAATAGATGTAACTGAAATGTTAGATGTGTACTACCTATACTACTTTCATGTCATTGCTTTATTTATTTATTTATTTATTTATTTATTTTTTGCGTAGGTATAAATTGTTATTTTTTGCTGAATTTTGGAGAAAATATTGCTTTAAGAACGTGGAATGTAAATTAATTTTATTGAAAAAAGAAAATACCATCATTAATTTGGGCGAACAGAGAAAATATACATCAATATTTGGGTCAACATCTCCCTGATTATATAAAGGATGAATATATTAGTATTTCTGTATCAAAAAACTTAGCTTTTGTCTTCAGAGATACAATGATTCTAGTCCCAGTCAATTTGTTGTATTGAAAAAACAAAAAAACAAAAAATAAATAAAAAAAAAAAAAACTGAAATGTTAGACATACTATTTTCATGTCTTTCTATTTGTATCAATAGGTACTTTTTGCTTAACTTACGAACGTTGAATGCAAATTAACTTTATTGAAAAAAGAAAATAACGTCATTAATTTGGGGGAACATGTGGCTGATTATATGAAGGAGGTATATTCCAGTATTTTTGTTTAACATATTAACTCACGAGAAAATGTTCGTACATTTATCATCTAGTATTAATTATTTTTTGATGATTGGTCTAAAACATTCAATACAACCATTAAAAAGTAACACCAACTGTCGGGTATCGAACTCCCGATCGCCTATTGCCCGCACCTTATCAAAATATGAGGCGCCTCAGTCAACTAGGCTATCACAGATCAGCGACAGCATGAGAAAAAATAGCATTTAAAAGACTCGGACGATGGGCGGGACTTATCACAAGAGTTGTCCTTGAGCGATTCGGCGATTCGCGTCTTCGTAGCTTCTGGAGAAACGAGCTAAGCGCCTTTCTCTGTGAGACATTGTTTGCCTATGCTATCATGTGTCTCAAGGTTCATATCAGCAGGCATTTGCCATCGCGGCAGTAAGCTCAGGCAATATTTCTGTATTCATGGAATAAATCAATCAATCGAGTTCCGATTTTGGCTCATATATCCGTAACGAGTCCTCCAGAACAATTTTCCACCTTGTACGATGGTTATTATTTCTTTACTTCTATTTTTCAAATTTGAGGTGGGATAATGGCGGCTTCTCAAGAGCAACGAGGTAGGCGATCTTTTGCACCAACGAACAGAAAACTGATGGCGAAAAATAACCAATCAGAACCTCCCAAAAAAAAGAATTTGCCTAAAAACGGAACTTCGTGGTTCTGCGCAGATTTACCAGTCAGACACGACATCTCTAGGTGGAAAAAAACTCGCTGAAAGCGAATTTTAGCAATCAACACAACTTGACGTAGAGACATGATTGGCTAAAAAATACAACGGTTTTTGATACATCGGAAAATCAACCAAAAATCGGAGACTGGGCGAAACGCTCAAGGTCGCAGAGGTATAGGGAATCCCATAGCGAAAGCAACGGAACGATTCTAATATCATGGGGAACTCCGTTCCCATGACAATAATTCAAATATTGCGGGTATGAAAAGAACGATATTGTGAAACACAACTCATAGGTTCGAATATTTTAGATTGCAAGGATCAGTTCAAAAGTGTATAAGGAACTCAAACCATGCATCATAGAAGATCCATCAAAAGCGACGGCAGAATTTTCTATCAATCGAAAAAATTGTCTGACTTAAAAGCCCCTTCAAAATTAATGGAAGCAACCAGGACATCGTGTGAGTCGAAGTAGTTATCTCACGGATATAGCACTAACAAAGTATGTTGTCTGCAGAAAATTATGTGCTGATGATGCCAACTTCTCTGCAATGCTAGTTCTTGCAAAATCAACGTCATCGTAGCGGTTTCTTCGCGTTGAAATAACTGTATTGCAAATCGAGAGCCTCCCTGGGAAAGGTTGCAACAAGGTTACGTCGATGACGTAAAACAACAGGGTGGATAAGATATGTTTTAAGAGTTTGAGTTAGGCAGTTTCTTTTCCTAGAGAAAAATGTGCACTATTCTTTAGTTTTCGCTCGTTTAAATTCTGACAATACTAGGACCAAGATTTCACGTTATCAGAATTCTGAATTTCGCGGAAAAATGGATTCGGTCGACATTTCAAGACTGAAAATCATCCGTGAAGAAGGAGCTCTGAAAGCTTCCTCAAAGTAGCGGCTACGTTCTTGGAAAGTAAGAACAAAGGTTAAACAAGCGCCTGAACTTAAGCCTAAATAAACGAATGGTCTGATAAAAAGTATGCACGGGAATTCCATCCTCCACTGGAGAAAAATACGGCGCTGAAAAACACCAGGCTCTGAAATAACCGAGTGGAATCTTTTCAATTTTTTATGAAGTAAAATTGATTCATGGAGTATTCAGTACCATTTGACGTCGGGATTTTCCAACGTATTTCTTGCATTGAGTTGAGAAAAAGATTATATTTTGGCCATTAAAGAGGTATTGAACGATTGAACCGGGATCAAAAATGAGAATTTGTGGTTTCGGGAAGGATAAGAACTTGAAGTAGACGTTCAAGGCACGTATCTCAGGTTATCTTCTTATCAGCGTATAACTTGTCTAGCAAAATCTTCGGAAGTACAGGAAAACTTTCCAAACAGATTAGCTTTATAGAATAAAATCCTGGCATCTTGAATGCCCCAAGAGGTTATTTGAGTGAAACTTAGTTCGCTCCAATGAGAGCTGGTAAATAAACCGGAGACATGTCATTTGTTGGAAAAAAGACACTCATACCGAAAAACTTAAAAAATGTTAAAATTTCAAACAAACTAGACTTTTCAAGATGATATCTCGTTTATTATTTAAAAGCGATTGCTCAAAATTTTGAGGGACATTCACCTCCTGTAATTTTTCTTTTTGAAATATCTCTAGGAAATTTGATTGAAGCATTAGAAATTTAGTTTTCCGGCAAGACCAATCACAAAGACGTTCATTTAAAACAAGTTTTTAAAAGGGGAAATCATGCTTAGCGAACAAGATACCAAGACTTTCAAACAAAATCCCACCTCTTCATCTGAAAATTTCCTACCCTCTTTCATCAATTTATGCTCTTTTCCAGCGGCAGATTCTGTTTTGTGAAACGAATCGCGTAAAGTTCTCACAAACTAATCATAACATCGTCCACATTTAATGTGAACATTTTTTGAGGAAGATACCATTCCCCTCCAGTCGGGTGCATTCAAAGTAAGAGCAGGACTCCGCAGAACGAGACTGTAAATTAAAAACCAAACAAAATCGGGTTTAAAAACAGCGACACTCCACCCTCAACGCTTTCGTTGTGCCATAATTATCGTTATTTATGCGGTCGACGCTGTGAATCAGAGCAGACCGTAAATTTAGGCGCGGAGGACCGTCACGGCGTGCGAGGTTGCCAAAATAGACACGAAAATCGATGAAAATAAATGAACAGTGCCAACCGTAACGGATGCAACATTTGACATGCTACAAATTCGTCGAACCTGCTTTTGATTCGGCTGACGAAACTATTTGTATCAGGATTTGAGGTGAAATCTGTGAAGAGTCAAAGGGAAAAGATAAAACGAAAAAAATAAGGTTACGCCCGAGGAGCTCTTCAAAAAAGTTGGTTTGATCAAAATTTTTGGTGAAAATCCAAATGCTCCCGGCTCTTCCTCGAGGGTTGACGACAGTTGATCGAAGTAATTGACACTTAAGACCTGTAGTCCAGGTCCCAACCCTAAATCTGTTTTTTCCCCCATAAATAATTTGATTATTTTCTGTTAGAACTTAACTGAATTCCTGAATTATCTCATTCTATTATCGCAAAAAAGAAATTCCCAAAAATATTCTTCGCTTCTTCTTCAATCAACTCAATGAACAGTTTTCATTTGACGGTAAAGCGATTCCCAGAGACGTGGTGTAACGCATCCAAATTCCTGCTCATAAAAAACGCCTTGGTTTGTCATATTCCAGGTTACCCGACAAATTTTATTTTATTAAACATTCGAGACTGTTTTCGAAAAATTTCTTTTGATTTTGTTTGCGTCATCACGCCCTGAAAATGCATTTTTGTGGATTTGCCATGTGCCCAGGAGTTTTCTGAATTTCAACATAAAAACGCCACTTAGCTGAGTACCGCACCATCGCATCGTCTCAGCACGATGCCGTACTAAGGTAAAACGTTACAACTACATTCAAACATTGCCAAATCTCTTTTAATAAGTCACGAATTTTGTGTTGGATTTAAGTTTCTTACCTCTTGAATTTTTCAAGTACTTATTTTACTTGCAATTCAATCTCATGTTTCTGGAATTTTTAATGAAAACTACGATTACATCATCTTCAAATTCAACATCATACCCAGATAAATTGGACGTATTTATGCTAAAAGGATCTATGTGCATGGGGTTTGGGTGAAACATAGTTCCTTTTGGCATAAATACGTGCAATTTGGAAACGTTCGAATGCTCATGCGGTGTTTTACCTCAGCGCGGAAACCCTCGCGAGGTAGGGCCAGGTATTGTTCTCACACATAACGCCGCTTTTCCGACATAGGGACGTAATTCCTTCATGAGATGAGCTACATTGTCCATATGCCTCCGTACTTTCCAGGGCTCACGCGGCAGTTCAGATAAGCTATTACATCAGGGGAGCGACGATAAATCACGGGACGACTCGCGCCTTTCTGCCCAGACATAAATTCAACCCTCGAAAGCACACATTTTCACTGCGTCCACTTTACATCCCCTCGGATTATCTTACCCCCTCACTCGCCAAACCCTTCCCTCCCCCCCCTCGCGGCTCCCAAGTTCAAGTTGCCGAGGGGGGCCCGGGGGCCGAGGGGGTCGCCTAAGAGCTCAGCTCTATAAAACCGCTCTTAAGACCCGCCAATGTAGCTTATCTTCACCGGTGACGGTTCTTACGGCGAGCGTCCGGCGTCCATCCGCCTTAATTACGACCGTGAAAATTGAATCCCCGCCGCTGACGCTCAGCAGCCGCGACGGACTCGTTTAGTCGCAAGTTCTGAAACTCAACGGACGCTGCTGATGCCTCCATCGATGGCAATCAAAGGTCGACGCGATTATTCTGCACGGGAAAAAATTGATTGCTGTTTTAACAATTAAATTTTTAAAAAGTATGTCCGCCATATGTTTCATTTGTACATTTTAATACTGCCGTGCAACGCAAAAACGCCGTAATCGCCATTTTTAATTTCTTGGAAACTATGTTTCATGGCAAAAAAACTTGTGGACTCTAAGGCAATGTTTTTTACAGAATTCTTCTTCAAATGCTATCAAAAACTTAACCTGAAAAGTTGAGGTGCATATGTAAAACAATTTTTATTTTATAAAGTGTTAAGTTCCACAAAACGTAGGAAAATCTTGATGGATTTACGGCGTTCTTGCTTAGCACGGTAGAATAGCGGAAAGCTAATTTAACCACGGGAGGGGGAGGGGAGGTTAAACAAGCATGGTTTAATTGTAAAATCTACATTGAAACATGTCGGACACTTTTTTTTAACTATACACAATTGTCAAATCAGAAATATTGTTTTTATCCGTGTGAAAAACCCCGATTGGTGCACAAGAATGAAAAATCAAAAAAATTCGGAAGCTGAGATAGAGAATCGAAGGACCACTACACAAAATACGAATTTAAGCATTCTGATACAAGTTTCCTCATCAACAAATCACGCATAACACGACTGTGCAACAACATTTATTGACATTGACCTCTAACTAAGTTATTCAACACTTTTCAATGCGTGAATTCAAACCTTCCGCTCATGCAAAAACAGAAGTACATGTAGTCAAATTGCGTACCAAACTTTAGTGTAACAACCTTTGCTGTATAAAAATAAAGCAACTCCAATATTTCATCTTTGATTCAGCTGTTTTACGTATTTGAAATTTTGAACAGAAGCAGGCAGGGAAGGAAATTGCTCGGTTACGATACCTGCCAAGAAAAATAAAATCGTTAATATCTTAATTTAAAGCTGGATTTCAGTAATTGCCACTGCGCGAATCGTGTTTTACGTTAAACATTGTCAATTTTGGGTAAAAAACAAGTATCAGGATGCTTAAATTCAAAGCTTGTCTAGTGATCCATTGAGCAGAGCATAGACAAGGAAACTTCTCTTTCTTCTTCTGTACACTTCAAATATCCCACGAGGGATAATCTGGGATAACTGGAATGAAAAGAGGGGACATCTCATTATTTCTCACGCATCCATTCGAGCCCATCACGGAAATACGAATCATTGTCACGTACAACTGACACAGCTGTTAATCAATTTCTGACGGAGACGCGAGTGCTGGAAATCATATTTGAACAGCGGCATGGTCTATATTCCATCATGAGCTTTCAATCACACACCGAGTAAAAGCTTTTGCTAAAATGTAGATATCAATACTTCATCATTACGTAAATCAACGACAATGTCATTCACCACTCATTTGATTACCATTAAGAGCATCAAGTAATTAGTCCGCTTAGAATTTGGATTCGAAATTTTTCGTTGTAAGGATTGACGCCGGATGAATAGAATGTGAAATGAATGGATTTGACTGTGCACACTTTGCGATCTCTCTCACGCGATTCGTCATAGGCCAAAGATCAAATGACACCCATCAGTAATCGTCATTATTCATTCAGTTATAAATATACAAGGATTATTTATTCATGCTGTGTAAAAATTATCAAACGAAAAAAATGAACGGGGAGTCATCGTATCTATAAGCTCTCTCACACCCCCAAATTTTCTTTTTTTTGTTGTCAAAGTTCGTTCTGAAGGCCCACAGAAAGATTTCTTTGCGTTGTGCGGTTATCGGTATGTAGTTAACACTCGGTGAGCCCACCTTTTGCAAATTTTCGAGGCGTTGCCGAAATTTTGGAATATTTAGTGATGGCCGTGTAGATTATCCCATTTGAAAAATATTGATTCCCCTTTCCGGTCATGAATAGTTCCAGGGATCAATACAGGTATCGGGAAACCACCTTCATATATATGAACGGCAAAAGTGTGAAAGACTTGTGAAAAACACCCCACTCGTACATAGTTTCGTCTGGCAGAGAAAGTCCAAATGAGGTGATATCGTCACCCCTCCGGCCAAAGTATCATAAGTGCCATACGAAGTTTCATAATTTTTGCCGCCATTTTACTTATTTACAAAGAAATTGTCGATTGAATCTGTTTATAAATTTCACTGACTTTCATCGGCAGCACAAAGAAAATTCAGTCATATTTTCGGACAACTTTGTTGAAAAATTCCTCTGCAAAATATTAAAATTGCGACGGAAATTTTGAAACGTTACATGACACTTGTGATACTTTAGCCGGAAGGTAACGATATATTGATCAAATAATATTTGACAAGGGTAACAAGTACGCATACTGCTCGCTAAAATGAAAGTCATGCAAATCAATATGCATTAGGAGGAAACGTGTACTTCCACCAGCCACTTTCACGGAGCAGACCTCTTGTCTGCTCTCCTTTAAAAGTTCACTCCTTTCCGTCTGGCGAAACGCTACCTATTCGAAGTCCACTAATCAATCTCGCCCCCTCGAAAGCCACCGTCGTCCGAGGTGGGGGGTAAGGTGGCCTTATCCCCAACTTACCACCCCCTACGGCTCTAATCTGCCCTTAATGATGCCGTTTGCTTATGAGTTATGTGCGCCAGGGACGTCTGACGAGTCACCGTCAATAATTCAACGTCTGGATCCCGCTTCGAGACGGCTTAGGGGACGTCTGACGGCGGTCGTTTGATAATTTCCCGGCTTTAGGAGGGTCCCGCGCGGGCTAATTGCGAGCTGAAGGGATCTTTTCGGGCGGAGCAGTGTGAGGAGACGCCACTGACGCACTCCCAGACATAAATCCAGCCAATCGCCGGTCGTGGAGCTCGCAAAATCGGAGGATTATTAGAATTGGCATTTTGCAAGTTTGAATGACGTCATCCGGGTAGTGCACTGAGAAAAAGCTATGGCTTATGGATCAATTAGTGGTTCATATGGAATACCACTAATAGTAGTAAAGACAACATATAATGGTTAGTTAGTTAGTTTACGACGATCAGCAACCAGGCTATTTTCGTCGGGGACCAGGAATTTACTTTAAATTTTTAAATTTAATTGCTTAAAGTGTTTTAAAATTTCGGTGACTCCAATCGGAACATCTGAGCTTAAAGGATGGATGCCGGTAATTCCGAGTCGGAGCCCGGAACTGACGGTATTTCTTAACAGTCCGTAACTTTGTTTTTCAGTGTAAAATTGTGGTGCTACCCCAAAGGAGAATTTACACACAATTTTATTGCTTCATCTGAGAGTGCCTAATGAGGTGAGTTCGCAGTATTTTTCATAATTTTTTCCTGACATGGGAAATTGGAGAAACATAAATTTAAAGGTGAGAAAATTTGCCGCCTCGTGACGTCATCCGGCGGCATTTTCCATTTAAACACGTGTATTTTAGCAGATTAGATTATTTTGTTATATTTTCTCCAATTATTGTCCAATTTAGAAACTAAGGACAGCCTTGAACTCAGTTTTCCTCGGAGTATCATTTTAAAGATGAAATTCACACAATTTCAGACACCTGCAAATTCTCCATTTGTTGGATCATGCATGCATTTTCAATTTATCCTCGACAACCCCAACTAGAATTGCTGTACTGTTGCAACATTAGGGTTAGTAGCCTAATTTATTGGGCCACTGCCACAATCAACATGGAAATGCCGATATCATCCGACAACCCTCACCTTCATTTCGCAAAATTCTGCCTATCAGGTAGTCAAAATTCAAAGAGCGTTTAAACGTCCACGTAGAACTAAAGGAACCAGCCCGAATACATCATAGATGGTTTCCTACACTAACAAGTCCCACTTGGCAATCCTCTCTGCGAGAATGCTCCAGTGACATGAACACCTAATGGGCAGGCAGTTTCACCCCGTCGGCAACACGGTGCGAATGAGCGGAGGGTCCCCGGCCGTGGGTCGCGCGGTGTTTCCGCCCGGACTGGCTAAGACACTAATGTAATCGCATTAAACGGATTGGCAAGTAATGCGGGTGGCACACTCGCGAGCGAGACGGCGCGATCGTCGATTGATAGTTTCCGAGAGCCCCCACTGCATTGATCTCCCTCTAACGGCGGGGCGGGCGGGCGGTCCCGGGAGGACAATGACGGGTACACGACCTAACGCTCAACATAAATATTTGTATAAAAGCTTTCTCTGCTCCGGCGCCCCCCCCCCACCCCCCCTCTCAGGCTCCGATGCGGAGCATTAAGGGCCTGCTCTGCCTGGAGATTTGTCATCTTTGATGGTGGTGAACTCGATAGCCTGGGAATTCTCGAGAATCACGTCGCGCTTCCGGAGTTCTTTCGTAAAATGCCTCGGAGATGACGTCATCTATGAGCCTTTAATGAGACGTGTGCAGGGATTTTATGTAATTGAAATTGAACAATAATATGCAGCGATACACGGGAAAAGGGGCCTTAGTTCACAAGACAAGAGTATTTTAAGAAGAGTGTTTCCGGTCAAGGTGGGTTTGAAAAATTTAAATGTAAGAGTCATCTTTAATGGTGGTGAACTCGATAGCCTGGGAATTCTCGAGAATCACGCCTCGCTTCCGGAGTTCTTTCGTAAAATGCCTCGGATATGACGTCATCGCGAGGATCCTTTAATGAGACGTATGCAGGGATTTTATGTAATTCAAATTGAACAATAATATGCAACCATACATGGGAAAAGGGAACTTAGCCCACACGACAAGAGTATTTTAAGAAGAGTGTTTCCGGTCAAGGTGGGTTTGAAAAATTTAAATGTAAGATTCATCTTTGATGGTGGCGAACTCGATAGCCTGGGAATTCTCGAGAATCACGTCTCGCTTCCGGAGTTCTTTCGTAAAATGCCTCGGATATGACGTCATCGCGAGGATACTTTAATGGGACGTATGCGGGGATTTTATGTAATTGAAATTGAACAATAATATGCAGCGATACACGGGAAAAGGGGCCTTAGCCCACACGACAAGAGTATTTCAAGAAGCTCTCCAATGCATTTTTCGCAAAATAAGCTGTGAATTTCTCCTAAAATTCCTGTGAAAATAATTTAACAGTAAATATTCCTTTTTGTACAAATGGTTTGTAGAATTGCAAAATCTTAGCCGCATTGCAATCCTGAAGGCCCTTTTACCGACTCCCATTCCAGGTCCGTCAAAACCTCCGGGATTCAGAACTTTTATGTTCCTATTTCTCCCACTCCATGACCGTCAAACGTACTGGAATTCCTTTTAGATTGTTTCAAATGCTCCGAGAAAGTTTCGGAAAAGTCAAAAGATCCGGAACATTTCCGGAATTTCTAAAGTTCCAGGAAAAATTCAGGAAAATCTCAAAAGTTCCGAAATTCGAAACAAAATTCGGGAAATGGGAGCACTGGAAGATGCCTTCAATTTGGAGAAATTTATCAAGTTTTTGCATGATCGAGGGCCTCCAGACAGCCGATTTCACAACGAGTTTGCGACATAAAAGTTCCGGAAGTTCCAGAAGTTCCGGAAGTTCCAGAAGTTCCGGAAAATTCAAAAGATCCGAAACATTTCCGGATTTTCTAAAGTTCCAGGATAATCTCGAAAGATCCGGAATTCGAAACAAATAATTCGGGAAATGGGTGTACAAAATGATTCCTTCAATTTTGAGGTATTTTTCTTGTTTCTGCATGATCGCAAGCCTCGAGACAGTCGATTTCACAGCAACCCGACAACCGCGCTTCCCGGCGAAAAATTATTCAGCGCAACTAAAACAGACGAGCGTGACCGGCTACGTTTCGAGCGAAGCCGCCACCGATACATAAATACATAAATACACGAATAATGGCATTACTATTATGACAGATAGTGCCCATGCTCGATACCCCCGGATCCGAACCCAATCCCCCAGTCCGTTTGATCCGCTAATTCGTAAAAAAAAAAAGAAGCGGCTCCCCATTCTCGCCGCCAGGGGGCCCGNGGGGGGGGGGGGGGGGGGGGAGCGAGCTTGCTTTTGGTTTTTTCTTCTCGGTTTCATTTAACCTTTCGCATGGCGAGCTTTAAAAAGCGAACCGGGGGCGGATTTATGAAGATTCGGAACAGTGTTGCCAGAAGTTACCGAATTTCTAGCGATGAAAAGAATTACGACGGTGAAACTACCAAACCAGGTATCTCGTTTGCGGTGTTTAAAAATCTACGCTCGCATTTTATTTTTTTGAAGTAGACCAAATCAATATCATTCCTTGAAATGTTCACAGAATTTTCTCCGCACGAAGAGGAAAAATCACAGAAATTTTCAAGACTGGACGTTAAGTAGTTTTTCATTTAAAAAATGAAGTATGACAGGAAGTCTGCGGCGTCGCAAACCGAGATAGGTAGTTTCCAGACCGGTAGTTCCAGGTAGAACCGTGGTTTGGTAGTTTCACCGTCGATTACCCAATCATACACGAAATATATTTGGATGGTTCAGAATGGAAAAAAGTCATTTTCATTGTGACATGAGCCCTGTTATGGATGTATTCAATCGAGTTTCAGGGATCAAGTCACAATTGAGATAGCTCCTTCCATTTAAAAGCGCCCGAGTGTTGTGGGCTAATACATTCAAATCATATATTTTGTCAAATGCTTGGGTAGGTATCGGCAGGTAGTCCAATTTTAGGACCCTAGACCAAATTTTCGTTCTTATTTTAGAATTAACGCATGCATGGTGATCCCGTCTCTTTAATTAAATACTACTTTTTCAGCGAAAACGAGATATTTTCGGATACAATGACGTTAAAGACTCCTAATGCTGCGCAGATTGTGCAACATAGTTCTCTAATTGTACGTATAACTTATCTAAGAGTTTTAGTAAGAATTTTTCCCTGGATCTGCTCAGAGTTTTTTTTCATGATTGTAAGGAAGAACCTAGGTTGAAGGTGGATGAATTTCATCTACCGCAAACGCTATAAAAATTGCACAATCTTAGCAGCATTGCAAGCCTCATACGCTTTTGTCCGAAACAGACCTCATTTTCAAAATGCAAATTTTCAAATGCAAAATGCAGACAAGTGCACGAAAAAAATGGGAGATCAAAGCACTTTTCGTCGATTTTGCCTTGTGTAATGAGCTGTAGTTCAACAAGAGTTTGAACAGATCTTTAAAAATGCGAAAAAACCGAACTCCGAAGACTGGGTACGAATCTTTCAAATTAAACAGTAACATCCCAGCTTCATAGCTCCTCTCTCTCTCAGTTTATGATGAGTCTCCCCGACGAATTTTCCCATTTTTGCTGTGCGAAAAGGAGGAATTTTTATTTGCACGCGAAATGGCAATCCAGATCGGGTACTCCGCATGAGCGAGTCGCGAGCGCAGCGAGGGGGGGAAGGTGAGGAGAGGGGGAGGGGTGGGAGGCCGGTCCGGGAAAAATCGAACGGAAGTAATTTTTCAATAAATCCAGGCAACGCTCCGGCGATGAAGCTGGCGGTGCATGCTACTGGTCTCAGCAAAAACGACGTATCGGCATTCTAACGTTGCCAAATCTCTTCCCATAAAACGTTGATTTTTTTAAATATTTCGCGAATATGGCATTTTAAAATTTTCAGGTACGTCCGATTCAACTATGAGCACAATACTCGGAGAGTTTCAAATCAGAAAAAGCACAAGTTTCCTCAAAAATTGAAATTCTATCGGGGGAAATTTGGCAACGTTAGAATGTTCTTACAGCGTTTTTCCCTCGGCACGGCTGCGTGAATATTTGCCCCGGAGTGTTGACAATTCGATGCATTTTAAAATACCTCCCGCGAAAATGCGGATCGTGAGGGAGGGGTGGGGGTGGGAGGTGGGGGGAAGGAGCCACAGTTCGACAGCGATAGATACCTCACATTAGAGCATCCCTTGACCGGTGCGTAGCCGCAGGACAACAGAAAAACTGCGGTGAAAAAAATAGGTATAATTTTTTGAAAAAACATTATTATCTTTTTCGCTCGGTTCGTGATTCAGTGTTTGATATTCAGGAATAATCATCCGCAGTGAGAAGAAATAAATTAACAGCAGAAATGGCTTACCCACTGTTGCATTTTAACACGTGAACTATAATAACCCTCATGTTTGTCCCGTGGCACAGTGGATCAAGTCAATGGGAGAGGTCGGACAAAATTTGGAAACTTTAAAAGCTCATAGCATAGCTCCGTTTTCATTATATTTTGAGTTCTTGAAAATAGTCCCAATGGCTTCCTCGTAAAGTTTTCTTTAAGAACTGCCCCTAAAATAAAATTTGACGAAATAAACATCAAAATTTGGAGTTTTAGTCGAAAATTTCACGTCCGACCTCTCGATTGACTCAATCCACTGTGCGTGATTTTGAAGTCTCCTGATTGGTCTAGAGGCCAAGCGACTCGTTTAATTGTTACGAAGTTTTCAGTCCGATTTTTAGCCTTTTTTATAAAGAAAAGGATAATACAACTTTTTGCTCCAGCTGACGTTTGCAACAGGCCAATTTTTTCCGTGGCTTGTTTCAGCCTGGTCTGACATACTCAGATGACAGAACTCCTACATGGATCGAGTTTACCACCAAGTCGAAAAGTCGCGTCAAATGAACCCGGTCGTGCTGCTTGTCTTGTCTAAAATTCACTCTTTTACTCCAAACACTCACCGACTATACGCTCACCGATCAAGACTATACGCTAATACTACGCTCCTTCAATCCTGCATGATACCGTATGGTTTGCAGTGGAGTTAGTTTAGTTGCTGAACCTAACGTGACCTAAATATAGGTCCATTACCCAGCCCGCATTGACATTTATGCGTCTCGTCGGAATATTCTTTCAGCAGAGGTCTTGGAGAATATTTGTTGGGGAGTTCAGTTTGGTGATTGGTGATTACACAACTATGTAAATGAACATATTTCTCAGGGAGATTCTGAAGTTAGGAGATCATTCCAGACTTTCCCGATGCAGTCATCGTGCTTTTTGTTTTGAGCCGTTTACTGTTCGAAACAACTGCACTGGAAAAAAAAGCACATTGGATCTAGAGTCGAGACTCTTAAAAACATCGACAAGAAAAAGTACTACGGATTCAATCAGTATCTAGCTTAAATCAAGAACCAAGCCTCTTAATTTAAGCGGATTTCGTTTCGATTCAAGCAAAAATCCGATTGAATCAAGAGTATTTTATCTTGCCAATGTTTGCAAGAGTCTGGACTCTAGATCCAATGTGTTTTTCTTTCCAGTGTGCGTAAGCATTCGTAATCCACCAACCAGTGGCGTGGCGTGCTTTGCGATATATCGATTGTTATGGCATTTAAACCTGTAGAAAAGGATCGATAAACAGGGTGTTCGCAGCGAACACCTTAATAATTGATTCTTTACCGCAGGTTTAAATGCCATAACAATCGATATATCGCCATTCGCGCCACGCCACTGCCATCAACCGAAAAGAGTCTCTCTCTGAGGAAATTTGGCATCATTCTAGTGTTCCTGCGGTGTTCCTTCTCAGTCTCGGAGCTTGATCCTCCGGACGCGAAAAATTCTCAATTTCGACGGGACTCATCGCGGAGCGGAGGCCGAAGAATTCGTGGTCGGATTAATTAATGAAAACAACGGGGTTTTGGGTATTGGGGAGAGAGCTAGTGAGAGGTCAAGAGAGGAAATAATTTGAAAATTGAGACGGGACAATGAGGTGGAATTTAGGTGAGCACTCGGGCGCGAGGAGAGGGGGGGGGGGNTCGTGGGCGAGGGGTGATTTGGGCACAATTACGGGTTAATGGGGTGGCAGGGGAGGGCGAAACGAGGCGGCGGCTCCGTGTCATGCCACGTCACATCACGTCCAGTGTGTGCCAAGGGTGTCAACGGTGTTGCAAAATTAGACAACTATGGTTGCATCTAGTTGTAATGCAATTACTCGCGAGCGTTATGGCTTCCTTTTTGAAAATTCATGGACGCGCGTTTCGCCCCTCCCCACTCCATATGGGCCTTCTTCGGTGCCGAAACAAACGCTAAAATACTAAAAACACGTATAGCTCGTAAAGTTAATGGAGTTAGTGCGGTGCGAGTTCGCAAATCGGTCGATTTTTATTTGTTCCTGTTTATTTTTAGATATTCATACAATATTCAAAAGGGTTTAAAATCAGCCAATATTTTCGATTGTGTCTTCAGAAATAAACTCGAAAATTAGAGCCCGGAGCAATGCACGGAAAAAACACCGTCAATTAAGATGAAACGGGTTTAAGTCCACTGGCTCTTGTATCTAGATCAAAAATGTTACAGCGAATTTCCCGAAATGTAACGCGTTACAAGACATGCGACAGTTTTCCAGGCTGCCTTTATAATTTCAGATTTTGATTACATATTTTACTTTTCTGTCGTAATTTTCAATCAATAAATATAAAAATAGAAATGACAGCACGCTAACATAACAAATTGAAATCAACCTGATGCTTAAATTATGGTATGATGCAGATGAGAGGTTTTCGAAATCAGAGGAGGCGGGGTGGGATGAAGAGTATGGAGCTTTTCAGATTCTATTATTCATAAAACTGTCACAGTGGGCAACGGAGGGAGGGAGAGGACGGAAGGGGGGGATCGGCTCGGTGTCTTCTCCCTGGCCTGGAGCAATGACAGCTAAGGTTTTCGCACGGATATAATGTGCCGGAGAGTTTGAAAAACGCGCATTTGAACAGCACGGTTCCATTAACTGCAGCATCCCTCACTGGACAAAAAAACACATTGGATCTAGAGTCCAGACTCTTAAAAACATCGACAAGAAAAAGTATTCTTGATTCAAATCAGATTTAAGCTTAAATCAAGAACCAAGCCTCCTTATTTGAGCGGATTTCCTTTTGATTTACGCTTAAATCTGATTGAATCAAGAGTCCGTTTTCTTGTCAATGTTTTCAAGAGTCTGGACTCTAGAACCAATGTGGTTTTTTTTTTCCAGTTTGTGCTTAGCCATGTTATGTGGACCACTACCGCACAGTGGATCGAGTCAATAGGAGAGGTCGGACAACCTTTTTAAACTTTAAACGCTCATAACTCTATTTAAACAACACGTTGAGGTTCTAAAAATGGTTTTCTCGTAAAATTTTCTTCAAGAATTACCCCTTGAAATTTGAATTGTGACGAAATTCTCATCAAAATTTGCAGGACTAGGCTAAAATTTCTTGTCCGACCTCTCTAATTGACTCGATCCACTGTGTACCGTACAACGGACCTCTCGTGTGCAGGGCCTACTTTGTGCGAATTTCCTTTCTTTTTTTTCTTAAACCGATGGACAATTTTGGGATTGGAGTCTGAGAGACAAGTATATCATCAAATTTCCAGGCAAGAAACATCAAATATACTGAAAACTACAAAAATAAACTATTTGATGAACAATTACCATACGTAGCTCACATTGAAACTAATAAATCAGGGTCTCCCGTTTGCGAGAGGGGGAGGGGTAAAAAGCTCCTATTTCACTGGGAACTAGGTACCTCTATGCAATTCTAAATTTCTCTGTCATACATTTCAATTTTGATTATAACTCGTCAGCTACCGTCATTCAAAATAACAATAATCTCTTACAATCCCGAAGAATCTTCAACATTAACCTGCCCAGTGAATAGCGTTAAAGCTTTCGTCTTAGCTGCTCCTCCATTACTATGTAAAATGTATCTGCGTATAAAACTGTTCGCCTTCAGTTAGCCGTGTAGGCATAACGAGCTCATGAGTGCTTAAATAGTGGTATCACACTTTCCGATCAGTTCATATGTTTCAAAGCTTATGGGAATTCAGTACTCTCAGATTATGATACATTCATTCTTCGCGCTTTTCGACTGTGGTGATAAATTAGTAGGTTCCTTCCATCAACGATAGAAATACTGACGTTATGATTACGACACTTATTAGAAACTGGTTGGTGAAAGAGATTTGATGCATCATCTAAGATCAAGATCACATTTCTGAAACACGACTTAATAAAGTGTGCGTACATGACAGTTCGCCTCATAATTCCCGAATAGGCAAGATGAGCTTCTATGAGAAGAGTTTGAATAGGGGTATCATCACACTCAGTCACTTGACGTTTCAATGGAAAATGCAACGTTCTTGAAGTTCAAATATGTCTGTAATTGGTTCTAAGCATTTCTTTACATGCACACTTGCTCAGTTTCCACCTTTACATATACGCACGAGTTTTTTTGCCATGTAACAGGATCTTATTAGAAAAAGCTGTGTCTTAAAAACATAGTACAAAAAAGGGACAACTCCCCCAAAATATTCTCCTCTCATCATTGTTCCGTGCTCCAAGTTAAAAAGTACTTGAAGGTAAACGAATTCAACCGAAAATAAAGCATCGACTTTATTTAACTCCAACCCCCAACAGCCAATCCACAAATTGAATAAATCCTGAAAAACGATTTTATTTCTTCCTCCAATCGCTCAATGGAGGCAGCACCTTTTCGTCTTTGTACATTTGAATATTTTTTTTATCATTCGCTCTAATTTTTCCTCAATTTGGGCTCGCAATTCAAACAGAAATCGAATGTTCGGTCCCATTCAACATCGCATGTTAAATACTCCCGGTCGGAGCTTCGGCGCTGTTTGATTGAAAGTTGGGCAGTCAACAAAAAAAGCCGAGCTACCGACGCTATCCGGAACAAGTCATCGAACACAGATTAACATTGTTTGTCGTTTCCACGCCGATTACGAGCCAAACGCAACGTTGCCAGTTCGGCCGAATTCCCTACCTCATTCGATGGGATACAAGTCGAAACAGACTCTGCAGGACGGGTTCAGGATTTTGCGTAACTGGACGTATTTCTGCAAAACGGAACTACGTGCACGATGACGTGAAACCTGTTATGCATAAATTCTTACGAGTCTCAGGGCTCATGTCTCAATGCACATAGTTCAATTTGGCAGAAATACGTCCAATTCATCTGAGGGGGCCGATTCAATGAGAGGTCGTTCGCGCTAGGGGCGGGGAGTAGGTGCAAACGCAACGCAAATATTCGACCGTCGGAATTGAATAGGAAAAGAATTAACACGGATAAAAAGCTGATCCCGGTAATTTCGGATTGGGTTGAAACATTCGGCGCGGCGAGTTACCTGTTTGTTCCGAGTCCGGCGAATAAGCAAACGATTTGCTAATCGCGTGCGCGAAACGGGGTTGCCGTCTTTACAAAATTGTTTTATGTATCGGGATGAAAATACAAGGGTCATATCGATGGCTAAATAGATAGACTAGACAATTAGACAAAACACCACGCATGAATTTTGAATTTTTGTAAAATTGCCAAAAGTACTTATATTAAAGTGATTGAGTCCGACACCAATTCCCATGTTATACGAGCCATGCTTCTCGTAATGAAGTCAGGTTTGCGATTTTACATGCGAGCATGTTCGGAAAAGTGGTTTGTGATTTCGAACACATGGATTTCCCCGCCAAAGATTTCATAAAATATTTTCCACTGTCTTATCGTTGGTTCGCATCTGGCCTAATCTTTCTCTTACATGTTTCAAGATATATTCCCTTTACGGTCCGTTTTTCAAGCACATAATTGACAAAATTTTGAACTTTGGAGTATATAACGCGGCCGAGTTCCTTTCACTATGTATTGATTTCGTAATTAAATTACAGCATAACTGAATCAGTGAGAACGAAAACACACCGACTCGGAAAAATTAAAATAATCGAGACACACACAAAACTGCACAGTAAGTGAATAAGTTGGTTTAAGAAAAATATTTTTGCTGCCGAAAGACAAGCACTTATGAACACTTAAAAAGTCCAAGTTGGAACAGATGCGCTAACTGCAATGAAATGTATGTAAGTTAAGTGTCTTTAATGGAAATTGAGTATTTTCGAGTTATCACGTTGGTGTGTCTTCGTTCTCACTGATTCAACTTTAGTTTTGATCGTCCTCACTTGAGTATCCTATCACTTCTCCAAACGCCGACTTCAAGTCGCGCCCTTTTTCAGCACTTAACGCCGAAAGAGTAGCAATCACGTTCCGAGCGGGCGGGGGGCGGTTGACTTAATAAACCGCTGACTGCGGCTGAATAAATTAAGTTCCGAGCGCATTATATCTTTGCGCGGCGTGTATAAATACCGGGCACAATTAGTGTGCGTGGCGTGTAGGACGTTGAGTAAACACATGCATTCCGGGACATAACGGAGCTTTTGTTCTACCCCGCTCCGTGCGTAATGTCGCCCACTGAATCACTCACGTAAAGCGTGACAGATTTTATCTTCGATCCTGGCCACTGCACTCGTTGGCTGCATACTTATGCACCCTGGATATGCAGCAATATGAGTGGATACTTTTTATACACGTGCACGCTTGTTTCTCTCCATTAGAGTTCAGCATGGGAGGGCAGGTCGCGAGCTCGATACCTGCGCACGCTGATATTTTTACTTGTTTAAAAAAAAAATACCGGGGAAATGGTTCCCATAGTGTCGTGCTAGGTAAATACGCCGTACACTGGAAAAATGTATGCACTCACGCTAGGTACACGAATAATGGGTCGGAGCAAAATACAGGCTGTAAAAAATGTGTGCCGATCTAAGAATAAAGACAGATGATTCCACACTGGAAAAAAAACACATTGGATCTGAAGTCCAGACTCTTGAAAACATTTATAAGAAATAATACTCTTGATTCAATCGGATTTTCGCTTGAATTAAAACGAAATCCGCTTAAATTAAGAGGCTTGGTTCTTGATTTAAGCTAAAATCCGATCCGATTGAATCAAGAGTAATTTTTCTTTTCGATGTTTTTAAGAGTCCGGACTCTAGATACAATGTGTTTTTTTTTTTTTTTTTCCAGTGCATTTTGTGCGGACAAATAGTAAACCTTACGCATCAGCAGTTTTTTATTTACTGGTGTTGACGCAACTCGGACGTTTTATTTAATTCAAGACATTCCGGTGTTTCCTTCCAACATCCAGTTGTTAGGTAAAATGTGAAATAATCATGTGAGTCAAAGAAAACTTTATGTTTGTTGTTCACTGGAAAAAAAAACACATTGTATCTAGAGTCCAGACTCTTAAAAAAATCGACAAGAAAAAATACTTCTGATTCAATCAGATTTAAGCTTAGATCAAGAACCAAGCCTGTTAATTTGAGCGGATTTCCTTTTGATTTAAGCTTAAATCTGATTGAATCAAGAGTCCTTTTTCTTGTCAATGTTTTCAAGAATCTACACTCTAGATCCAATGTGGGTTTTTTTTTTCTTTTTTTTTTTTTCTTCCCAGTGTACTCAAATTAATTCGAATAGTGCCACAATTCATTGGAAACGTCAAAGTTAAGCTTTAATCCATACCTCTCACCGGGAAATGTAAATTTTTCCCGACGAATAATGTAAATATATATGTTTTTGTTATGATTAGAACTGGTATCCTGAGTCAAGTCTCCTGATTTTTTCGGCTATTGACAGGTGACAATCTGGTGAGATATAGCCCAAGACGTGGCTCTTGATCATCCTTGATCAATCATTGGTCGATCTTTTATAATTAATTCAATATGTTTCCCGATTTAAATTATTTAAAATTACATAAATCTTATGAACTTACATTAAGCGCGAAGGATCTCGATAAGAAATTTGTGTGCAACTACCTGAAACAAGCAAAAACAAATGTATGTAAGAATATGAATCAAGCGCAAAAGAATTAACATTATTTCATAGTGAGGATTATACGTGCAACTGGTTATATTGTTTATTATCCTGGTTTTGAAAAACATACATTTCTGAGATGATTTATAAAGGTAATTTTGGATCAAATAAAATATTATCTATCTATCTACACTGGAAAAAAAACACATTGGATCTTGAGTTCAGACTCTTAAAAACATCGACAAGAAAAAATTCTCCTGATTCAATCGGATTTTTGCTTAAATCAAGAACCAAGCCTCTTAATTTGAGCGGATTTCCTTTTGATCTAAGCTTAAATCTGATTGAATCAAGAGTCCTTTTTTGGTCAATTTTTTCAAGAGTCTGGACTCTAGATCCAATGTGTTTTTTCTTTTTTTTTTTCTTTTCTTTTCTTTTTTTTTTTCTTCTTCTAGTGTTGTTGAAACAACTCTGACGGTTTGTTAGAGTTGAGTGATTTGATTCAATGTTTCTCCTTTTAAATTCACGTGATTTGTGAATTAATCATGCGGCAAAGTCAAAAGAACAAAACTAATAAAAAATTCTGGATTCTTCTCATAACATACGTAAATGAAGAGAAGAAAATTAGTTGGGTTTATGTAATGTTTTATCTCTTGTGAAGACAATAATTCCAACGAACTTTACAAAAACTTCAAAATCATAAGTTGAAAACCGCTGACGCCGCACCATCGCATTAAACTCAGTGCGGTCGGCGCGCACGGCTGATAACGCCTAGTAGCGCATTACAAGGCCGCAGGATACTTCATGCATTGCGCGTATACTACGGTGCGCGCGACGGATCGTACGTCGCCTTGCAAGTCTGCAAGATACTTCATGCATTACGCGTATAATACGGTGCGCACTCAAGCCGTTAAAAAAGTCGTATTTTCTTGGTGACAAACCCAATGCGGTGTTCACAATTTGCGGACAGAGCACAATCCTAGGATCACAAGATTGTAGAGATTTTCCAATCCTATGTGAGTTCCGATGAAAATATAATTTACGAAGGGAAATTTTCCAAGTTGGAATGCTGTTACGTTCCATCGTCCAGAAAACGCCGGACTTATCTAACTTCCAATGAGGGAAATTGGACATTTTTTTAATCACAAACTTGGCGAAAATTTTCAGGTAGATACTCTTGGTATCACATTCACACAAAAATGAACTGTAGCATTCTAACCTAACCTCGACAATTTTTGCAAAATGACCTAGGCACACTCAAATTTTAATGCTCGCCTAACTTTTCTATTAAAAATTTCTGAATTTGCACGCATCGTGTGCGGTACCGCGATGGGCTGGTCATTTAATGATTTCCCGAGCCGCTTCGAGGAGCCAGTCCGCTTCTGAACTTAATTGCAGCGATTCAGAAATTCGGACGATGTTCAATTTTTTTTGATGGAAATAATAAAGAAAATAGAATGCCCTAAAATACCAGGTCGAATTTTTCTTTGAATTTGTTTGAAATCAGTGAGGCACTTTTGATTCTTTGCCCGATTTTTACGATTGATTAAAGGGAGTATGAACTCTGAGTCCATACCGTAAGGACTCAGCGACCAACCGTACGAACAGTAAGTTCATATACCTGCCTTTGTATACACGATGGCCCATCTCTGTTCTAGTAATGAAAGCCAGACAAAATGTGCGAGCAGTTCATACCTCAGATTTTCCAAGCAATAAGGACTCTCACCACATAACCATTTTCTTCAGTGTATAAAAATTCAAATTTTGACAAATTTTCTCTCAGAAAATATGTGTTTTTAAAGAACGTTATAAATAATTTCCGTTGAAGCCATCAGGCGTTGCCAAAACTTCGACAAATCAAAAATTTTCAGGAAAATTCGGAAATATTTGTCCTCCGATTTAAAAGAAGATTTTTTTACGGAAATTGACCTAAAAAGTCTGAAATTTCAAGGAAAAGTATTCATAACGTTCTTCAACACCCGTTTTCCTAGCATTTCATTTTTTAGCAAGAAAAGCTATCAGCGTGCGCAGGTATCAAGCCTCTCATGGTAAACTTTGATGGAGAAGAACAAGCGTGAGGAACGTTCGTGAATAAAAAGTATCCACTCATATTGCGAAGAGTAGAAGAGAAGTTTCCGCTACCGTTCCTGCCGCTTAACTTTCCCAGGAAACTTTGATCAAAGGAAACCATTTGAATTCGCAAAATGAAGCTCTAGCATGTGTGGGGGATTTGCGATTTAAGTGCTTTTTCTTGCGAATATTTTCGCGAGAAACATGGTGGTGCCACTGGTTTTCTCTGAGACGAACTCCGAAGCTCAAAAAACGCTCTTAAAGTTAAGGCCGTAATGGAGGAAATATTTCACGCTACTCAGAGAATCTACCTCTACATCAATTCAAACTCTCCATTCAAAGATAGGGAGCAAATGCATTAACAGGGTTGCCGTTTTGGAGTCCTCAAAGGAAGTGGCAGCCCTGTTAATGTATTTCCTCCCTATTTTTGCATGGAGAGTTTGACTTGATAGAGGTATGACCTCAGGATATCCCCTCAATTACGGTCTCAACTTTGCGACATTTTTTTTACCGTTAACAGTTGTTTCAGAGAAAATCAGTGGCAACATCGTATTCCTCGCAAAATTTTTCGTAAAACGCAGTACTTAAATCGCATATTTCCCACACATGCAAGAACTTCATTGCATGGTTCATACTGCCTACGTTTTGCGATGAAGAATACTCCTATTTCTAACTCAACCATAAAAGCATTTACTTGTACGGGGAATCAAATAGCAGTGCTATTTGATTCCCCGATTCGTTTTAGGAAAAACATGTGTGCTATTATAGCACACATGTTTTTCCTAAAACGAAACAGAGACTCATAAAATAGATCGGTTTCATTTGAGAGATAAAGCCAACCGAGTAGGGTTTTAAAGGTTATTTGCACGAAAACCGGTTTGAGCACGTAAAAAATGTCTAAAGCCCACTCCTAAACGCACAACTTGTGAAATCCGTACCGCAGTTTTTAAAATTTACAGCGTCATCGATTTGTTTTCCTTCTCCTTCTGCTCTCCTGAGACATGTTTTATTTTCCCTTGGACGGTAAAAATTAGATTTTGATCAACGGCCATAAGTTACTACAAATTACCAATGCGTGTTTCATTCTAACAATTAGCTGATAAAGTATACTCAAAGGTATTCTTCCAACTCTTCAAAGGAAACCTAAAGTCGTTTTGACCTATATACAGGTTATCATCTAGGAAAAAATTGATTCGAGTGTCCCCACCCCTCATCCGTAGCGTTAAAAAGGTTAAGAGCTCACCTAATTGATTAAATATCCTTCCGTCCCCGCTCCATGCATTTCCGAGCTCTCACCATCAGTCGCGTGGTGTGCTTTGCGATGTATCGATTGATCTGCCATTTAAACCTATGGAAAAGGATCGATAAACAAGGCGCTCTCAACGAACACCTTAAAAATCGATTCTTTACCATAGCTTCAAATGGGAAAAAATCGATAATCAATCATTCACGCCACGCCACTGCTCACCATCAATCAG
Organism: Bemisia tabaci; assembly: GCF_001854935.1. Taxonomy (NCBI): domain Eukaryota; kingdom Metazoa; phylum Arthropoda; class Insecta; order Hemiptera; family Aleyrodidae; genus Bemisia; species Bemisia tabaci. The sequence goes on from NW_017547189.1 coordinate 1,974,617, forward strand.
ACAGGGTTGATCGGAGGGCAGGAGGGTAGACTTTTCCCACGACTGCCACCCGCGCTGTTGCCGAATTTCAAAGAAAATTCCGACTTCTCGATTGGAACGAGGCCCATTTGAGCGGGAGGATGGCAACGTCGCGCCAGAAAGACGCGGGCAAGACGCTTCGCATTTGAATAAATTATGACGCGCCGACTGATAAATAAACGAAAAAATAGAAAAATAAATCGAGGCAAGCAGTTTTTACCTCGCAAAACGGGGCGCCCCATAATGGGCCCGATAAATCTACCTGCGGAGCAATTAGGGGGCGGGGGCAAGGAGGGGGCACAGGCGGGGGAGGGGGAAAGGGGGGCGGGACTCGAACCGTGCTAAAAAATTCACGGATTCCTAATCGAGCCCGATAACTCCACTTCATTACGCGCAGCGGAATACTCGAACGGAGAGTTGCCACGGTGTTTCCGACTCAGGTCAATGACGTCATTTTTATTTTTTTTTACGAATTGACAGGACTGACATTTACCTGCCGAAAAGAACGGTGTGGGATGTCCAAGCCTGACCTGATGTCAGCGTCAGATCACCATTATAAAACAAAATTCCAATAGAAAACGATCCAAGAAAGCAAAATTCCGATTGAAAACGATCCAAGAAAGCGAAATTCCGATTAAAAATGGTCCAAGAAAGCAAAATTCCGATTGGAAACGGTCCAAGACCGACGTAATTTTTTGGGAAGGTTCAACACTACTCGGCATGAACCTGACATGGGATAAGGGGGAGGGGGCGTCAAGAAATTTAAAAAAAGTCTAGACTTCACTCAGTGTACAGCTTCAAACGAAACAGTTATGCATCCAAAGGGAGAGTTTTGAAGGAATTCCCCTCTGGAGGCACCCCTTAAAAGTTAAAAGAGACGGAATTAACATAAAAATTTGTCGTTTTATTGAAAAATTTCATGTCCGACCTCTCCAATTGACTCGATTCACTGTGCGTCACTGCCTTTATCTAATATGTCAGGATTCCTAACACCTGAGTCCGTGAAACTAGGGCCAAAACTGGGACCGTCAAAAATGGTCAAGACCAAAATTTTAGTTTCATGCTCGCCCAACAAGAGGAACTTTGACAATCTCTGACGCTAGCGAATTTCCTCTCAGCTGAGCACAATCTTCGTCTTTGAAAATCTTCTCCGAAATCAACTCCCCGTCCAAGAGGCTTGGCGAGCGCCTCAGACGGCGGACGTCGACGAGTCTGGTCGGAACGGAAAAGAGCGAACGAAGCGAAGCGGGACGAATTAATTTAAATTAAGGAAAATAATGAATAAAGCACGCGGCGAGGTAACGCCGTGATAATGGGTAACGTCTCCTTGCTGTTGCTGCTCTTCAACATCCCTCGCCCATCCCCGGACACCGCGAGTCTTGAGGAGACCCTGCCGGCTCGTGCCGAGTAATCCCTTTTTTCCGCGCCGACGGCGTAAAAATTCGAATTTCGTCGCCGGAGCGGCAACGCGGCGGAATGACCCTCGTTCATTGTTAATTAAACCGCGAGCGGTCCTTAATCCGAGGCAAGCGGTATTTTAGAGAGGCGGCCATTAACCGTATTGCGGCGGAGTTGGACGGCGGAGCGAGGGGGAGGGGGGGTTGCGACCGCATTTTTAAGTTGCAAGGGGGTGGGTGGGGGGTTATCTCGTGTCCGAAAAGGGTGAACGCGCTTCGAGGAGCCTTCGAGGGATGAGCTGCATCGCGGACTCGCTTTTTCAGAAGAAATTCAACCGGGCTAGGGTTAACGCCGAATATTTACACTTTTAAGGTGCGACAGAGGATCCACCATTTTGTTTCTTGGATTTAATTTCAATGAATCGAACTCGATACATCAAACAGCGGAGAAAAAACGGGAAACAAGGCTAAAAAATACGCGTAAAAATCCGAGACGTTTCGGCTCGAAACTGAACCATTTTCAGTCGGAAGAATAAAAATAAAATATACGAGTAAGTCATATAAGTCATAAAAATATGAGTCAAAATAAAACATGCAGTCTGCAGGATTTTATTTGGAATTTTTCTATTTTATTTTTATTCTTCATATATGAATTCTTCTTATATGCATGTTCGAAGAAATCTATAAAGGTTGGCCTAAAAATTTCAGGCGGCTAATGAGCGGGAAGAGTCCATAGTCAAAAATTCTACGAAAGCTCTCTTGAAAATGAATAAAAATCTACGTAAGTGCAAACAACGGGCCAGCAGACCTTTGATGTCGCATTCTCCCGTTTCAATAACAGATTTCTTCGAGGGTAGTTGAAATGAAAAGAGGACAACTAACAAAATGAGGCCCTCAGAAATGGAACGGAATTTTACATGTGAATGCATGCAACTAACGAGAAAGAAAATGTCTTCAGTCGTTAAAATTCCCTTTCAATAACAATTTCGGATTGAGTTCATCAGAAGAAGCCAAGTTTTCTTGCAAACAAAGGATGTACTCGTGGATTGCTTGGACAAAAACGTCATTTAAATCATTGCACAGTTGTTTTCTTTTCTCTATGTATAAGTGGTTTTGCGCGGACGGAAGAGAGCGCTGCAAGACGCTGTTGAACTAAACGTGGAGCGTAACATAGGAAACATACCTTTGTACCCAAAAATTTTTCTAGAAGTACGACGACAAAAAGTTTGAACGATGCTTGAAAGAGTCATTAAATAAAAGAACGTTGCAGAGTTTTAAAACGTAAAGATATTAATTTCTCAAAGACAAGCCTACAGGCATTACATAAAGTGGACAAAATAGGAGAAAAAAGGTAGAAACGGTACATAAAAAAAACAAATTGAGAAACTAGCTATTGCTTCCCGCCGCGAAAAATGGCGCCGATTCCCATGGAGTAGTGCAGGCCTTCACAAATGGATACATCAATAACGTACCCCATGTAAAACGACGGGAAAGAGCGTTCACTACTAAAGTGGTGAATGCTAAAAAACTCTGCAACAAGCAGCCTCCTCGTTTTCCAAAGAGACTTGGCTCCTTTCTACAGAGAAATAAAGGATATGTTTTTTTGATGACGTACAGACGATATTTATACTCGATTTTCTTGGAAATGGTGTAGTTTTAGTAAAAAGGTCATTATATAAAATATCATGAGTTGATTTTAGCAAATTAATTGGACATTATATTTCTGTCAAAATGTTTTAAAATTTTACGTTTATCTCGTTACAATTCTAATTTTAATGGGTGATTTACATGGAGAATTTTACGAGAAAACCGATGAAACCACTTTCAAAATATCAACATTTCATATTAAGGAAGATGTACGCTACTAAAGTTTTTAAGTCATGTCCAACTTTGCTCATCTACTCGAGCCACTGTGCGGGGCAGGAAACCGGCCCTTTATTACGCTGTGAGCGAGCTGTTACGCACTCGTGTTGTCGCCAAGTTCCCGCCGCACGGTGGATCGAGTCGATGGGAGAGGTCGGACAAAATTTGGAGACTTTAAACGCTCATAACTCCATTTATACAAGACTTTGAAGTTTTAAAAGTGGTTTCAGTGATTTTCTCGTGAAATTTTCTTCATGAAACACCCCTTAAAGTTTAAACGTGACGAAATAAACCTAAAAGGGATGTGTTCCATTAGGGAGGGTATTTTGGCCCTAACTTTGGTCGAAAATTGAAACAGCTTAAAATAATGTCATGTATGGATAAATCGACTCTTAACCACCTTCTTGTGAAAGGTTGTCCTTTTTGAGGTGCTTTTGAAAGGTTTTTGCGTGATTTGCCAGCGCAAAGTAGGGAAGTTTTGCAGTTTTCTCGAATAATTGCTCATTTTCGGTACTAAATTAGATTGTTTATGTATGAGCACAAGTGACTACCACTTTCTCCTTTAAATATGTTACTCTTTAAAACACCCATTACAACAATCTAATTTACAATCCTCATTTACAATTCCTCATTACAATCTAATTTAGGACCGAAAATGAGCAATTATTCGAGGATACTGCAAAACTTCATTACTTTGCGCTGGTAAATCAGGCAAAAACCTTTCAAAAACACCTCAAATAAGGACAAATTCTCACAAGGTAGATTATTAAGCGTTGCTTTGACCATACATGACATTATTCTAAGCTGTTCCAATTTCCGACCGAAGTTAGGGTAAAAATACCCTCCTTCATAGGACACACCCTTTGCAGATTTAGTCGAAAAGTTCATGTCCGACCTCTGCAATTGACTCGGTCCACCGTGCGCCGCCGCGAAACCAACCCCACCGTCCTACTTGGGAAACCAAAATGTTGACATTTTTTAATTAGCACCCGGGTTCCCGGGAACAAGAGCCGACTCAAGAGGAATAACAAGGAAACTGCAGGAAGAAAAGCGAGTCCCGTGCGTTGCCGGAGGGGACGAGGAGAAAAACATTCGGAAATCGTGTCGACGACAGCTATGCCCAACCTCCGAGGCTCACCGATCCGAATTGTCGCGCAGGGAAATTCAAGGGGACGATGTGACAACCTCAATGCCACGCGAATGTGATGCTCGAAGGGTGGCGAAGGGTTTTCATCCCTGTGAATTACTCTTGAGAACCACCCTCGGTCGCCGGGGACCATGGCGGGAGGGAGAGGAGGGGTTCAAGATGTTAATTGTCACGACAAGGACGCGACTCTTAAGTCTTGGCCGTGGGTATCATGGTGGAGGTAGCTGGTAGAATGTGTCGAGGGTTTCTGCAGCGGTAAAAAGTGTGCTTGCGGTGGATAAGGGATATTGGGTTAACCCTTGGACGGAGTTGATTCATCGTGACCTCCGTAAATAGAACAAAGGGAAGATTGAGAAAATCTATACCAACTAATGGTAAGTTTAGATGAAAGCGAAAAAAGCCAGAACGCCTGCATTTTTGTATGTATGCAACATACACATCCACCGTGTACGAATAGTTGCATTCAGGAGTTATCGGTCGACGCACGTGGACACTCTGGACAGGGTGTCTACCAGTGATGAGAAACCAGAACTGGGGACTTTCGGGGACTTTTAGGGGAGTTTTTTTCACGAAAATCGGGGAAATTTTTCCCGAATTAGTAAGAGCGGTTAGAACGTTAAAAGGCGTATATTACACGACTAATTTTACAAGTCCTGTTGAACCGATGAAAACATACGAAAAACCAAGCAACACTTCATTTTGAGCGTTCACCACGATCCAAAGTGAACTTTTTTTGGTTAAGGAATTCTTATTCAGTAGATTCCCCGTCAATTCTGCCCCTATAAAATATCATCGCGAGAGAATGGATCCACCCATATCGAATCTACGAACCGGTCCCGGATCATCTGTATAAGATATCGCCACGGCTCATTCCGGGGAGGAAAAAAATAGAATCGAAACGCACAAACGAGCCTCCATTGGGGCACGGACAAAAGTATCTCCGGGAGCAGATAACATTGTTGCCGAGTGATACTAGAATCAGCACTTTTTCCTAGCGAGTCAAAGGAAAATTCACGACTATTACCACAAAATCAGGCAACTTGGACCGATAATTACAGCCGGGATCACATTCACGGCTCCGAAAGCGCTTTCGAGTTCTAATCTCGATGGCGGACCGAAACTACACCGAATCAATACGAGCGGAAATTAAAAGAAAATTGAATAAAACGGCCGCATTTTTCCCCATCACCGAGAGCTCCCGCCACCTACCCCTCCGGCTTGTTTTATTGCTGCTAATCTTATCAGCAGAGCTTTTTATTCATGGGCCTTTGTCGCGAGCTTTTAATGGGCAAAGTTACGTATTGCGCCGTAAAGTCCCCGGCAATTAAGAGGAAAAAATCGGGCTCAGCTCCGCTCCGGCTTAAGTTTAAGTGGAGGGAACGGGAGTTGGGTGGAGTAATCTTTGAGCGTCTCCAAGGGAGGTCTGACCGAACCCCTTCACGGTATGGCACTTCGTGTACCATTCCGACGAGCGTAGGAAAAACGCCGTATGAACCGTCGAATGTTGCCAATTTTCTCCGGGGTCCACTGTTTTAACGGTCACACCCTACATCCGTGGGTCACTATGCTCCTGAAAATAAATGCCCCCTAAATGAGCCATTGGGCGTTGCCAAATTTTCCCTGGCAAATCACTAATTTTCAGGAAAATGTTTGAATGTATGTTTACCAATTTCGCAGATAATTATGTTTGTGGTTTGCTCTAAAACGTCTGAAAATTTTAAGGAAAAATATTATTAATTTCCCTCAAAAATAAACATTTTATCGAATGAAATTTGGCAACTTTCGAATGTTCATGCGGCGTTCTTCCTTGGCGCGGCAGTAGTGGTCCATATTCTGAACTACTCTAAACTCATCTTTGTGCAAAACACGACTTTGCACGATTTGGTTATAATCGATCCTAGAGTACCTTTATAGACAGAGTATGGCCATTTCTGTTCCGGTTTCTCATTGGTCATGTGAAAATAGGCTGACAGGATGTACTTACGGCCGTAAATAAACGAACAAGATGGCTGCTATCAGCAAGCAAGTTTGAGGTTATGCACTTCTCACATCCTTCTGTGATAAAGGCGAAAGGCAATTTTACCGTGTTTTCGTGTGTTTTTCATGTGTTATTCGCAGACATGCTATTTTACTCGTAAATTGTTACTGCCGTAAAATTGAAATTGTTTTCAAATTTTAGCTTCTTATCAACGTTAAGGTGAGTCGCCATCTTGTTCGTTTATTTACGGCCGTAAGAGCGTCATGAAGCCTAAAAACTCGTTGACCAATCAAAAAGTGGCACAGTTTTCCTGTAGTAAAAAGATATAAATGGCCATACTCTGTCTATAAAGGTACTCTAATCGATCCATCTGTGCCTCGATGTGTTTCCAAATTTCAATGCCGTGCGTGTCCGTACTATACTTAGGCACGCTCACATGCATGGACCCGCCCGGACTGACTGGGAGCACAGAGTGCTTTCTTCGGATCCGACCCGAAAAAAGCACAAAAGCTCGAGGCACGCGGGGAAGCTGTCAAAAGTTTAAATAGAATGCTTAAAGAGACTCGAAACCGGAAGGAGACATTTTCGACGTGTCCTTTCGTTCATGTGTCAGGCGGTGAAATTACATTCGCGCTCGCCCACCGCCCCTCAGAAATCGGCGGATGCGCGGACGGGGGTGAAAATGAAGATCCCTGTTTCGCGGTTCCATGACACGGTTGACGAATATGGATGGTAAATATATTTTCCCACTACGAACAAGAAATATCCTTCGCTTTCTTCACACGGTTCGTCCTTTCCCAAACACTGGAAAAAACACATTGGATCTAGAATCCAGACTCTTGAAAACATTGACAAGAAAAAATACTCTTGATTCAGTCAGATTTAAGCTTAAATCAAAAGGAAATGCGCTCAAATTAAGAGGCTTGCTTCTTGATTTAAGCTAGATTCTAATTGAATCAAGAGTACTTTTTTTTGTCGATGTCCTTGAGAGTCTGGACTCTACATCCAATGTGTATTTTTTTCCAGTGAACGAAAAAACTCAAGGTGATTCGTCAAGGTCAAGTGGCGTGTTCGAACTGGCGTGCGATATATCGCATCAATTAGGTCAAAAATCTCGGCAGATTTTGAATTTTTAGCAAAAAAAAAAAAAAAGGGCGAAAGCCCCTGCGCATGAGCCTGAGGAATCATTCTAAACCCAAAAAACCGGCAAAATTCAGCTATCGGTTTGTGTATCGAATGTGAGATTTTTTTCCCCTACAACTATATTCTGCAGCGCTTTTATTTCTCTGTAATTTGCAAATTTTTGGGTTTAGAAATATTTAGTCAAAAAATATGTCAAATAGATGTTTCACAAACGACGAGTCGTAACAATTGTAATTAAATATTATTCTAGATAATTTGAATCCTTCGTTTAGCTGCCCTTCCGGGACCTAAATGGTCGATGACTTGACTTCAAAGTTATTGACAAATCCTTACCCTCCCTGTGTATGTGCCTCATCAAAAATCAGCAACATTTTGATCAGAAACTGCGTTCAAATTAAATTGGTAGGGTCAATTTCCAACATCGGAACAATGGTTTACCTCTGTAAAAAAATAAATTGGCAGCGGAAATTTTTGAACGGCGTATGGCGCTAGTGATACTTGGGCCGGAAGGTGACGACATTGTCTCAAAGTGCAAACTTCAGGAATTTTTCCTGCACTGGAAAAAAAAAACACATTGGATCTAGAGTCCAGACTCTTAGAAACATCGACAAGAAAAAATACTCTTGATTCAATCAGATTTTTGCTTAAATCAAGAACCAAGCCTCTTAATTTGAGCGGATTTCCTTTCGATTTAAGCTTAAATCTGATTGTATCAAGAGTCCTTTTACTTGTCAATGTTTTCAAGAGCCTGGACTCTAGATCAAAGGTGTTTTTTTTTCCAGTGTGTGCATTTTCACTCTTTTTCCCTCGAGAGAAGTGGCAACCTCACACACGACACCTTGGCAGCTAGGGCTCGCGTCCCCGCTGTCGCTTATCTGCCGCCGTCAATTCTTAGACCCCCTCCCCGACCCCACCCGCCCGCCATTTTCCGTCCCCCTGATTTTGGTTACTGATCAAGCGGAAAATGGGAAATGAGTTGTCGCTTCCGTAAATAGGTCGCGACACCTCCTAAAATCGACTTTGTAGTCGCTCGGTCGCTGAACTGACACTCGACTGCCGGCCGAAATAACCCCGTTTTCCTTCCACACGGAAATTCGAGACGAGACCACCCTGATAGTACGCTGAAAAACAAAGCTTGTTTTTGAGAGGTTTTTTTTTAAACTTGAGGGAAAACGTCTTTATAGGGACAATTGGCGCATGCCTTTTACTCAACTGTATAATAACTTGGACATGCATACTTCTAAAAAAATTCAAACGTTGAGCAAAATGTTTTTATGTTTGGTTTTAAAAGTGAAAATAAAAATATTAGAACTAACAAAATAATGACCTCTCTCTATCCAGTCCTGATAGTACGCTGAAAAACAAGTTTGTTTTTGAAAGGTTTTGTTTTAACCTTGAGGGAAAACGTCTTTAGGGACTATTGGCGCATGCTTTTTAATCGATTTTATAAATACTTGGACATGCATCCTTCTGGAAAACTTTTAAACGTTGAACAAAATGTTTTTATGTTTGGTTTTAAAAATTAAAATAAAAATAATAGAACTAACAAAATGATGACCTCTCTCAATCAAACTATTACTTCTAGAAGAAAAATAACAAATTTTCCGACCAATATTTATATTAGTAAAAATTAGGAAGAATTCTTAGGCTCAGTAAATATGTCAATAGCGAAGCAATCGTCGCGCGTATTATGAAATACTCTATAAANGACAATTGGCGCATGCCTTTTACTCAACTGTATAATAACTTGGACATGCATACTTCTGAAAAAATTCAAACGTTGAGCAAAATGTTTTTATGTTTGGTTTTAAAAGTGAAAATAAAAATATTAGAACTAACAAAATAATGACCTCTCTCTATCCAGTCCTGATAGTACGCTGAAAAACAAGTTTGTTTTTGAAAGGTTTTGTTTTAACCTTGAGGGAAAACGTCTTTAGGCTTAGGCTCAGTAAATATGTCAATAGCGAAGCAATCATCGCGCGTATTATGAAATACTCTATATAAGCGACTCATAAATTATCTGCATTATGGAAAGTCAAAGTATCAGGAAGTATTTTTTTTATGAAAAGCCTATTTTTTCTCTGAGGAAAAAGTAAAGAGAAATATAAATAAATAATACTCATTAAAAAGTTTTTAATTAAAATAGTAATAGTCAAAACAAATCTTGTTAAATTATCCTGAAAGCTAACCTCTCTCTTCACTTCGTTTTAATAAAATCAAAGAATTCAAAAATATGTCTCATGAATTTCGCAAAAAAAAAAATTAGCTCGTACCATAGGTAAAGAAAAAGAATATTACGCTAGTTATTTCTGGCGTAAAAAAACCGGTTATGAATGTACTGAAATACTTGCAGGAATACATGCTTCGCCCTATTTTACAGCTGCGCCTTCTTTACAATATTGAAAAGAGTCTCAACTGCTATTCCCCATTTTCAACCGAGGATTATTCTTCTTTATTTTCTTCCTAGAACTGATCGCAAAGCAAGAGTTTGCTTTGTCCTGATTCCGCGAAATTCCCAAAGTCGTCCACAACGGCAATGCAGTGAGCAAAACTATTGCCTCGTTAAAATCTGAAAGTAGTGCCTGCCTCAACGATTGTGAAACGCGCCTAATTTCCGCGGATGCTTGGCTAAACTGCATTTTAATGTAATGCTTTTTGTAGCGGAATTGCCAAATTTCGAATAGAAATTCGTGTGTATATCTACTGACTCATGCGGAAGCAATTAGAAAAATACTTGAAAATTCGGCAACATCGTTCAAAAATACCCTCTGGAAATGCCCTTTACCTTCATACTGGCCGGGCGTGAAGTCAGCTCAAAAGGCGAATTCTTAATTAAAAATAAACATGAATGCAGCAGAGGTGCCAAATGGAGCGATATTCTACCCCGCCACTTTGAGGAGAGAGGATGATGCGAAAATAATCTGTTAGATCTGACATCCTCGAAAACACTCGAGGAGGAAACCAAGTTCTTGGATGTTCTCTCCTCCAGGAGGGATGGCGGGAGAGCATGCAAGCATAATTATCGCAAAAGAGGGATAAAGAGTAACTACAATGAACAAAAAGTCTTCGCACGTTTCCTTAACTGTTAAAGTTTGTTCAAACGAAAATTTCCGTTTTTAAGTTGCGGCAAAGTGCGCTCATTGTTGAGCTGTAACTCCGCTGAGTGCCGAACGCGGATGGATTAGTTGCGCGTGATACAGAGCCGTGTAAAATAGCATTATCTCACTGAGGGGTCCACCCCCTGGCACTACGCAGCCAAAACTCCATAACAAACAGAGCCACAACTTGGGTCATGCACAGAAAAAAATGAAGAAAGCGAGTTCATTCATAGGATATTTCCTGGCAAAAACCGTAAAAATCATGAAAAAAAAAATAAACCCAGTAGATCTGCGAAACAACCATAGCAAAAAAGGAAACTCTTTACAGTGCAAATAAATTCCATCCTAAAAATATCACAAATTATATGACCCCAAAAAATTTCGGTTCTAGTTCAAAAACTAACAAACAGCAGGCTCATCGAAGTGTTATAATGTGGGTGAAAAAAGAACCAAGATATTTTGGTTAAAAATGTTTTAATTACTAAGATATCTTCCAGCTTACACTATCATCAGAGCTTTCAAAACTTTTCGTTCCTAACTTTGGTTCCTTGTAACCTTGGTTCTTTTTTCACCTACATTACAAAACGGTGTTGTTCCAGTGAAACTCTATTAACTGAAATGGTATAACCTGCCAATAGCAGCAAGAATCATAGAGATCGGCCCAGGAGATCAATTAACAGAAAATGAAAGTTAGGAAAAGCGGAGAGGTTGCATGTTTGATACTTAGGCAGGTTTGCAATACAGACTTGCGGACCCCAACAAGAATTTTATATCTTTAGTAACACCAGCGCACCGTAAATAGAACCATGCGGAAACTCAGGCTGGGGAGCGGAGCATTGAGGATCACGCCGCGCGTCGTAGCGCCTTCAATTTCACAGATGCAATACGGACATCCATCAAATACGAATAGTTGTATCTCTGCGCCGTCATCACAACGACGCTTAAAAGAATGGTCCAAAATATTTCAAAAGCAACTTTGAGTCGTTTAAGGAGATAAGTTACGGTGACTCAAGACTCATATGCCTTTATAGTCTGTTTTAATGTCTCTTATTAATAATTATAAAAACATTTCTGAAGTTTTTCATGAAACTATGTGTGAGCTACCTATATGTAAACATAATATCATAATATTATGTTACATCTTAATTTTTTTTTTTTTTTTTTTTTAAAGAAAAATTGACTGTTTCGGAAACATTTTGAAATATCCCAATGTACCATTTTTCAAAACAAACATATAAAAATTGGTTGTTTTCAAAAATTGGTTTACAAGCAATACAAGAATGCCCAAAAAATGTCCTAAAATTGCTTGAAAGCAAGATACAAATAGAAACGTCGTGGGGAGACACCACGAGTCAATTTATGATAAACAAATTTTCGAAAAAAATCGTTTCTCATTTGCAGTGCTCTTTTTAGGTAAGCTGATGTTTTCTGTTGTTGCCTTTTCATTTGTTTCAATACAAATATTTCTTATCAATTTGTTCTCGAATTTAAAACGAAACGCTCCGAAAGCAGACCTGTTTTTCGGCGTGCTATTAGGGTAGAAAGGGCCAAAAACGGGAAAAGTCGACAGTGCGGGTAAAATTTCGTTACTCATTTCCAGTAATCTTTTTAGGTAAGACAATGTTTCTTATTGATGTCTTTTCATTGGTATCAATACAACTACAAATATTTTCCATCGATTTGTTTCTTGAATTTAAAACGAAAAGCTCCTGAAGTAGACCTGTTTTTCGGCGTGCTATTAGGGTAGAAAGGGGCAAAAACGGTAAAATTCGACAGTTCGGGTGTGCTGTGCCCGATTTTCTCCCGAGAGCCGAGACATCGTTGGAGAGCGAGGTGGCTCTCGGCTGCTCTTATTACGGTTAATGACAAGGCTGTCGGGTGCCGGGCCCGCTTTGGCACTTTGATGACGACGACGACGATGGTGGGACTGGGGACCACGGAAGCGCATCCTTGCCAACCCTGAGCGTGCAACATAATTATGATTCGATGGATACAAGCAGCGACTTTGTTGCGATATCGATCATGGAACGCTCAGCGTCAGTGGTTGTCGTCTCCTTCACTGAGAAAAATTTTCCAGTTAATGTTCCGCAAGGAAAACAATTAAATGTCGACTTAGCAAACATATTGTTAAAAAAATGTTCGACAAGTTTCAAAAATGCTGATTTTACATTCTAAAAAATGCTAACTCAACTGCTACCACCGTAAAATGACTTTTCAATGTCTCGTTCAGGAGTTGATTTCAAAACTTCCCGGGGTGTGAATTTGACTAAACTTAGTGGCGCACAGTGGATCGGGTCAATAGGAAAGGTCGACCAAAATTCGGGAACTATAAACGCTTACACCTCCGTTCATACAGAAATTTGAGGTTCTAAAGGTGGTTTCGTTGGTTTCCTCGTGGAATAGAAGCACCTTTTAAAATTTACAATTTGACGAATTAAACATCACAATTTGTAATTTTTGCAGTGGCGTGGCGTGAATTGCGTTACATCGCTCGTTATGCCATTTAAACCTGGGGGTTTAAAAGGAAAAGGCTTAAAAGGAAAGGGGAAAGGATCGATAAACAGGGTGTTCGCAGCCTTAATAATCGATTCTTTACCGTAGGTTTAAATCGCATAACAATCGATAAATCGCAATTCACGGCACGCCACTGAATTTTAGTTAAAAATGTCATGTCCGACCTCTCTAATTGACTCGTACCACTGTGCGCCGTCTGAATTCGAACTGAGATGACGGCAGCGGAGCTGGCATTGAAATATAACAAATGACTAAAGGTATGACACACAGTCAGCAACAGCGCATTGATGCTCAATCGGATTAGGGCTCAATCGATGGGCAGCGAGGCGACTTTGTGACATGAATACGATTCGCAATATTTCAGGCTTCAAACCCGACCCCGATCCTGCTTAAGATGCAAACCACCCCATTCGGATAAAGGGGATTGAAAAAAACAGCGGCTAGGAACTGAAGGGCTGAATTATTTACTTTTGTTGATATACACGGAATGAGCCGGATACTCGGCCTACATCTATTGTGCCTCGTGTATTTTTACAACTTTTAAGCTCCGTTCTAAAATTCTCAACTCCTGAACTCTTAGCCACATTGCTGACACGCTACTATTGCTCAATTAGTTGATCTATAATGGACTGAAATCTCTCATTTCTTTTACATCGTTAGAAGCTATAGTTTACCAAGTTTTAAATCTTATGAAATCTAGTTCTATTAAATTATTCAATGTTACTCAATTGACCCAGTATGACCTTGGCCGGTAAGTAAGTATCATTGCTCAGATAAGGATTTATCGGTTCTATAAAGATTTAATGTCTGAAGGCGTGAGGATTACTCAATTTACTAGTAGGATCTTGGCCGGTAAGTAACATTGCTGAGATGAGGATTTCTCGATTAAAATTATTCGATAACAATTCAATGGCTAAAGGCGTGAACGCGTCAAGAGCCCTGCCGAACGATCCTAACACTCCAACGAAAGTTCGTAAACGTTAAAATCCCTTACACTGGAAAAAAAAACACATTGGATCTAGAGTCCAGCCTCTTGAAAACATTGACAAGAAAAAGGACTCTTGATTCAATCAGATTTAAGCTTAAATCAAAAGGAAATCCGCTCAAATTAAGAGGCTTTGTTCTGGATTTAAGCTTAAATCCGATTAAATCAAAGGTATTTTTTCTTGTCAATGTTTTCAAGAGTCTGGACTCTAGATCCAATGTGTTTTTTTTCCAGTGTGCCGAACGATCCTAACACTCTAACGAAGTTCGTAAACGTTAAAATCCCTTAAAGTGCACAACTCGGCGTCCCTGGAGGGAAAGCTGACAGCGACCGCTGCTTAAAAACGAACAAAGAGCCTCGCACGAAAGCAAGTTGGGCCGCTTCAAATGAATTAGGCAACAAAAGCTTGATTGGAGGTATGTTGAGTAGATTCAGCGGATCCGAAAAGAAGCTCGGCAAAGCCGGCCCGGACTCGGGCAGCACGAAAGTCCGAAATCCCGGATCTCCGAACCAATCTACCTAACTCGGTTTTCCCTAATCGAATGATCAACCTCCCCCGCCCCCCAATCAACACCGCCGCCCGTGCCGCGTTGCCGATGAGGGAGGAACGGCCCGAAAAATGTCGCGGGGGCGGGGGGGTTTTCGGGGCGTCGGAGCAACGTCCGGTCTTGTTTGTGCGCGCCGACCGCTTTGATTGTTCGCCGAGCGACCCCGGAATGCAAATCCGCGCGAATCGGGAAAAAACCGCAGTTCGGGGCGGCTTCGGGGTAAATCTAATCGATCGCAGACGCAAATAAGGAGGGTTCGGATGATCAGTATGGCGCTTCAGGGTCCGGGCGAGATCAAAGGGCGGAAGTGGACAAAGGTTTGATTACATCTGTGACGACTGAGAGTACTAAGTGTGACCTCTAACAATAAATGATTGAGGTTGTGCTATCCAGGCTCAAAATCAAACACTGGAAAAAAACACATTGGATCTAGAGTCCAGACTCTTAAAAACATCGACAAGAAAAAATACTCTTGATTCAATCTTGTTAAATCAAGAACCAAGCCTCTTAATTTGAGCGGATTTCCTTTTGATTTAAGCTTAACTCTGATTTAATCAAGAGTCCTTTTTTTCTTGTTATTATTATCAAGAGTCTGGACTCTAAATCCAATGGGTTTTTTTTTTTTTTTTTNTTTGTCCCAGTGTACTAAGTGTGACCTCTAACAATAAATTATTGAGGTAGTACTATCGAGGCTCAAAATCCGAAGTTTTTTTTGAAGTATGGATCACAGCACATTCTCACGTTTGGACTAGAGTAGTTTTTAGAGTCACTTACTGACGCGTAGATAAATGATAGTTATGTATCTGCAAAGCCACAAAAATACTTCTGAATTCATGTTAGCTTCCGCATTCCTCACCTGAAACATACAAAAAATACCATATATAAAATACTTTGAAAATGTGTGGTGTAAAAAAATTTAAAATACGGGGTATTCGCATTCAGAGCATCGTTTGGCAAATAGGTTGAAACAAAAACCGCCCAAAACCGTTAAACAACATTTTTAAAGAGTTTCAAGTCTCAAAGAACAACATATAGTTTTAATGCATGGGAGAAAAGTTTCTTAGGCTTTTATCTGCGAGGTTACAGGCACGAAATTTCGGATTAAAAAAACGACCTCATACTCTCCGTCGATATTATACAATGAACCTACTGAACATCTTGATTTTCTGATACAATTCGGTAAGAGGCGCTCATCCGAAAAATCTGCCGTGCATAAAGACTTTACGTCAATTTTTCTGTAAGCAATCATTGTAAAGTTGCGCACTGGGAAAAAAAAAAAAAAAAAAAAAAAAAAAAAAAAAAAAAAAAAACATATTGGATCTGGAGTCCAGACTCCTGAAAACATTGACAAGAAAAAATACTCTTGATTCAATCAGATTTTTGCTTAAATCAAAGAAAAATCCGCTCAAATTAAGAGGCCTGGTTCTTGATTTAAGCTTAAATCTGATTGAATCAAGAGTATTTTTTCTTGTCGATGTTTTTAAGAGTCTGGACTCTAGATACAATGTGTTTTTTTCCTCAGTTTATAGCGAGAGTATGGACAGATCGCTTCATGGAGGGCTTAGGGCCCAAAAGTGCAGCCACGCTTCTAACCAACTTCTAACGCACAAAATTTCACTGCCAGTCTGCCGATTCCAATTCTAACCAAGATGGCTAAGAATGTGCATAAATGAGCGTTCTTCCACAAAAATGAGTAAATTTATGCAAAAACTAAGTAAAATACGTGCTTTATAAACGATGGTTCGTAACATTTGTACTAGTAAATCGCTCTGGATAATTGAAATTCATAGGTCGGCTGCATTTCTGGGCCCTAACTTTATTCGCGAAAGCATCGGTGAAGGCTTGATTAATTTTTAGAGTTTCACATCTGTCTATACTCTCGCTGTACAGGTACTCTCGTTTGGACCGGCATTTTGCAAAAAAGGAACCAGCACGATTACAGTATGTTGTACAAATGCTGCTTTTTCATGATTATGTAAAAATCTCTCAGAATAGCAAATACTTAATGCTTCCCACCAAAAAATGGCGAATTTAAAAGGAAAATAATTGTGTGCATTTTATATACTGAGTATTTTTAAAGGAAAGAAGAAGTTGCACGATTTTGAGAACACTGGAATTGCGCAAGTTCCTTTTAGTAAATGCGATCCATTTACCATCCTAGTTTTTGAATGGGTATCGGAATTTCGATTAATGGATTATACCGATCGATTTGCGATGTGCATAGATTTACGTAGATCGAGGCATAGAAAATTTTCTTCTTTATTTCATATTGGACCTGTGTTTATTATTTATTTTCATTTTTTTGGGGGGGAAGGGGGGCGTTCAGTGACATTTAAAGGCCTTTTTATATCTAACATATTCATCAAATACAGGTCTATGCCCCAGTATCAATGTTTGAGCAATTTTGAAAAATAGTTAAAAATTTGGTTGATTCAGGAAATCGAAAATCTCGCTATATTCTAGTACTCGAATGTTCTATGTACAATAACATAGGAAACTTTTGTTTTTACAACATTCCAAGATCAATGACATTTCTAAAGAAATCTCCAAAAGCTGAGCATAAAACAGCAACATATGTGTTTATCAGTGACGTGGCGTGTTTTGCGATATATCGATGGATCTGCCATTTAAATTTATGGAAAAAGATCGATATACAGGGCGTTCGCAACGAACACCTTAATAATCGATCTTCACCGTACTTTCAAATGGGGAAATATCGATAATCGATCATTCACGCCACGCCACTGGTGTTTATGGCATATGCAATGAAGGAAAGGTCGTTCATTTTAAACGAATAAAATTAAGAATGCAGTGATAATCAGGGAAATTTTTAGTACGTAACTTTTTGTAATTTTGGTAAAAAGCTATTTGTAATATTTTATAAATTTTAAACTTTTAAACCTTAAAAAAAGTCAAGAACTCGTTTTATAAACTCAAAATTTTGGATCAAATAAAATACTATCTATCTATCTATCTATCTATCTATCTATCTATCTATCTATAAGTACACTGAAAAAGAATTCTCGGCATTCTTACCTAGGTCCGTTGGTACCTTTACTATCTCACTTTTTTTTACCAATTATTGGTAATATCACCAAGACAGACTGGTAGACTTACCTAAAAACCAGTACACCGAAAAAAAAGAAAATGTGGTTTCTACTAAACGCAAAATGTAAAAATTGGCCTCTTAATTTCGGTTGAATCATGTGAATCGGTTTATAATTCAAGAAAGCAAATTTGTTGAATTATCAAATCACTTTTTCCTAGAATTAGCATAATAGTAATTTTGCTAAAATATGAGGACAATTGTTAATTTATCACGACAAATGATAATTTTACAGGACATTAGTTTGTTTTTACAGCTTTTTGCGGTAGATTTATACACAAGCGGACTTGATATTATAAACGAAAAAGAATTGCTGAATCCCATAAACAATTGTGTTAATATAGGCGATTAAGACTGATATTACAACGAAACGTATTTGAAATACTCAGAAACTGTCTTGTAAAATTCGCAAAACTACGATTGCGTTTTTATCAAAGGTGAATTTTGCAATTTTTAAGGAAAGAACTGAATATTAATACAAAACAGGTTTTGAAGTTTCCTCAAAGCCGTGCTCTAAAATTTTCAAATAGAGTTTCGTAACAACTGAAAAATGGAATTTGTAAGATTAGAATAACAAATTGATGCTTTCACAAAATTGAGGTAAAATATTCTCCAAATATTTTCGTAAATTTTTCCAATCTTGCTTTGATCAAACAAAAAACATGCATCTTGAAAATCCAAAGAATGAATTTATAATACTGAAACTTTTTATTCAGTATTTCTCAGAGCTGTTCTACAGAATTTACAAATTTTAGTTTGAATAACAATTAGAATTGCAATAGGTGTGAATTTCAAACCAAGAACATATTTTTGAAAGATTGGCCATTATATATTTTCACATCGGAAACGTCCTCTGAAAATTTTCAAACCAACACCTACTCAAACATGACATATCTTTCCAATGACAATAAAACAATCTTTTAGGAGCTGCTTTGTCAATCTTACAAATAAAGCCATACCTCGATAGTCTGAAGTTGAATGAATCTAAAAAAACTCAGACTTCTCTACCTTTATAATATGAAATCATGAGAGCAACGCATAACTCCTGAGGCGCGAAGTAAGTACTGTAGCTTCCGATGGTTTGACCGCGAAGCGGTCACAGGGTGTTGCCTCCTAGACGAGATTATCGACGTTAGGAGAAGAAGAATTCGAGTCATTGAGGCTGATTCTGGGTGAAACCTTTGTTCATAATGTAAATATTTATACAAGTAAAAATTAGCCAGAAACAACTAAACATCCTTTGAGGCAGCTCGCCGATGCATCAAATTACCGAATGAGGTATAAATGAGCCCGACATTTCTTCCAGTTATCGGAACAACTTTTAAAGTTATCGAGGTTTTTCGCCTTCAGTAGAAGAAAATGACAGTTTTCTTCGAGTTATTAAGGTTTTCGAGTGACAGAGGTTTGAGCTGTCGCGATTTGACTATAGGCCCTTTGATAAGTCCTGTCGCAATCGGCGCGACCGGAGCACTAACAAGAAGTATCACTGAAGAATTGGAGAAAAAACACCAGTAGAGCACAATCTAACTTCTCTGCAGTTACAAGTAGTGCTGCAGACGGCCTACGTAAGTAGTGGGTAAAGTCATGAATTGAAGCGATGATCCTTGAAGTATATAGTTTACCTTCGGCAATCGGCTGGAAACGGAACTGTCTTTTTAAGACGAGAAGATGACTTCATAGTAATAAAAAAAAATCAAAATTTTAAATTACTTTAATAGTTACGAGTTTTAATTATTTCTGACTGTTTTCTTTTATTTCGGTTACCACTGACAATAAGTGTGTTTAAATCATTAATAATATTTTAATGATGACATTTTCATTATGACATTTCTATTAAAAGACATCCAAGTCCGTCTCTTATAATTTTTCAAAACGAAAACACTTTTGGTTAAGTTTTCCCCTATAAAGAGATCATAAATAAAACAGCAAAGTGAAAACTGCACTACCTTCCCAAAACTGCAGAAGACTTTTCCGTCTTTAATTACCAAGGCACTGCTTAGGTATCTTCCGTTTACGATAAATGAAGCTATCAAAAACCGACCGGATTGTAGCTAATTCTCACAAATTGAATAAGTAGGTTTGATCGGAGGTAGACAGTAGTTGAGGCTGTCAGCAATGTCAGTTTACCCCTATCTGCATTCACAGTTCATAAAAGTATTACCACGAAGAAAAGACACAGTTCACACTTGTATTGCTGTGCCACGCCTCCGTTAGTCCAGGCGCCTGGTAGCTAAAAATGAGGCTACCTGGAATTTCGGGTACACTTCAATTTTTTGGCCTTCATGTTTTTTGGGTCGCTGAATCCATATCTGAAGTTTCCTTATACGTATCTGGTGAGCATTTGCCGCCAATTTTAAAAAACTGCCTAAAAAGGTCTTCTTTTGCAGCCTTTTGAAAATAGCGGCTACGCATGAGAAAAAATCCCAATTTTAGTTAATGTTTTGAATAGTTCACGTAATTTGGATGGATTGAGGAAAATAAAGCACCTTGAGCATCGCGCCCATTTACGTTTTCGCGGCGCACCCGTCAGCGCGGTCTGGCTCGCCGCGGTCCGCCAAGTTCCGAAGCGTTCCGAATTTCGAAATTCCTCAATTTTTGAGCAAACCTAGCATATGTATACACAATTTTCTTCCAAATTACGTCAGCTATTCATAACATTAACTGAATCCGGGTTTTTTTCTCATCCGTAGTGGCTATATTAAAAAACCGCAAAAAGGGCCTTTTTGAGCCATTTTTTCAAAATTGCGGCAAGTGCTCACCAGATACGTGTAAGGAAACTTCAAATTCGGATTCAGCGATTCAAAAAACACTATGAAGGCCAAAAAAATAGAAAAGTACCCGAAATTCCAGGTAGACTTACCAGGCGCCCGGACTACGTGTATACAGTGTGACTGTATCTCCTCTCCCGCCACCTCACCTTTAAGAAGACAAGCCGCCCCACTTGGCTGGTCCCTTTCATCCTACACGTAGCCCTTAAACGTCAGCAGAGTTGCCGCGTCATTCAAACCCCTTCTATATTACTCTGACCAGAGATATCAGTGACTAGTGACTGACGACCCAGCAACAACGAAAGGACAACAATGCCTGCTAGTCGGTTGGCCTGTGAATGATTCGGCCCAATGATGAGTTGCCAAATCGCTCCGAACTCAGGTACCCTTAAGTGAGAGGTATGTTTCGGCAAATATTCGGAAAAACCTTGCAACTTTTTGAGGAGGACTCATTTCATTATCCGTCCCTTTTCTTCTTTGAAGGCATGGTAAAAGTAGCCTGGACAATTCACTTGCCGCGATGGGTTTTTCCACTGTATCTTCATCCAGAACTGGCATCCCATTTTTTCACCATGAAAGGAAATAACGATTCCACCCCTCTACACCACTTGCTGCATAGAGCTCAATTTGGTTACCACGTGACGGCGCGACGTAGTTCTGATGTTGATGAAAAATACTTCCTAATAAGTGGGAGAATTAGATTTATTTTTGTTTGGGGGCCGCGTCCATAAATTACGTCACCACACAAGTAGTAGGTAGGGGGGTCGAGCGGTGGACGACGGTAGGTGACGCGGTCGAGGGTCAAGCCAGGAGGACGTAATCTTTCCTGAAGGCATTGTGGCTGAAAATGCTTGCTTGAAATGTGACTATATCTACTAACTATTATCAATTTTCTGCATTTTCCCCGAAAAGGGGGGGGGCGGACATATATTTACTTACTTACTTACTTACTTACTTACTTACTTTTAGATGCTAAAGCACCGCTTTAAAATAAAATTATTTTACTACTACTACTTACTTACTTACTTACGGCGCTACAGCCTGGGGTGAGCTTTGGGCGTTGCTGTCAACATAAATATATTTATAATTTATGCAGGATGTCCCAAAAGTCCCCTTCACCCCCTCTACATTGTACCTAATTAATATTTTGAAACGAAACTTTGGGGATGTTCATAGATGAATGTTAGCTACTTTCGCCCCCCCCCATGAGGAATTGCCCCCCATCGCCCCTCTCCCAAAATGAGGGTGCCACCTGGTGCTCCTAAAAATGCTAGCCCCCCGACATCGTCCGAACGACTTCAAACCGGTGTAAAACAATTGCTCATGAAGTCATGAATTGCTCAGAATTGCTCACCGGCATTTCTCCTCAAAATAGGAGTGGCAAATGCCGTCTGGATAAATGCCAAAGTTTGCCAAATGGCGAATTGGCGCAAAATTTTCATTCTGTTCTTTTCATGGAATGAAATGTGAGTAAATTTCACCGCAATGCTTACATTACTCTATATAAAGCTGCCTCACCAGCTCACTCTGCCCCCCCCCCCGAGAAAAATTGGCGGAAGCGATTTCCTTTAAACTTGGTACACACTTAGCATTTGTCGTGAGGAGTTGATCAAAATTATTCCGATTCCAATCTGCTGCCTAGGACGCCCGCAAGAGCGAAAAGTTGTTTCTCCCTATAGTATTGCATTGGAGATACGCGGTTGTTTACGCGCACCGCACCGAACAAGTTCAATCCTGTCGCGTGACGTCACAGCCTTATAGACGAAATTCAAGGTTTTAAGAGGTATTTTTCGACGGATTTTCGTGGCAATTGATAAACAGGGTATTTTTCAACGGGAAACTCGAATTTTTGGTCAGATTTTGGAAATTTCAAAATCCAAGATGGCGGCCGTGGCCTAAAGTGCTAATTCGGCTCCTGTTCAATCGATTTTTATGAAACTTTGTATCCGGGCGAACGTATCGACGAGAAACTCGAATTTTCGGTCAGATTTTCAAAATTTCAATATCCAAGATGGCGGCCGTGTCCTAAAATGCTAAGTCGACTCGATCCTGTTCGATCGATTTTCGTGAACCTCTACATGAACATGTATTTTCCGACGGGAAACTAGAGCTTTTGGTCCGATTTCAAAAATTTTAAAATCCACGATGGCAGCCGTGGCCTCATATGATGTCTTGGCTTCACTTCGATCGATTTTCGTGAAATTCGGTATCACGTGGCATTTTTCAACGGGTCAATTTTTGGTCAGATTTTCAACATTTCAAAATCCAAGGAGGCGGCCGCGCTATATGATTTGTTCCCGGCTCCTGGAACGTCGATTTCTGTAAAACTTTGTGAATAAGAAGATGAAAACGAAGATGTTGTCTTCTCATCAAAGTTAAAAAGTACGTTTGGCGGAGGCGGCTCGCGGAGCGAGTCGCAAGTTCATCGCGAAGCGAAGAACCGGGAATCCAGGGGCACTCCCCGGCTAGGCGTGACAGCTCGCACAGCGAGCTGAACACGGCTAGTTTCATTCAATAAATTTGAGTCGTAAGATTATGGAGTTTGATTTGCTAATATAGCTCGATTTGGAGCCTAGAAGATTTTAGACCCAGACACTTTTTATGTTAGGGCTGGATTTCGAATATTCTTGTCACTCGACGCTGTCCAATTTGCGGATCTTTGTAGAGAAAGAGGGGATGCGTTGGTTTTTACTCTCAGAAGAGGATTGTTAAGATGCTACCGTTAGTAAAATACGAATCATGAACCGAGATAAACGCAGTTTGAGAAATTTTTTGGCGGATGTTTAACGGGAATGTATGGGATGAGAGGGGTAGCGAAGGATTTTTTTGACGTGTGCCCTTTGGTGGGAAGGACCTCTTGGCGCACGCCTAGTGTGCTTATACGATAAATCCGACCCTGACTGAAATCATCCCGGGTGCATCGGTGAAATCTAAGCTCCGGAGGGCGGAGTTAAATGCATTATGAATTATCCTCTAATATTTGAATAAAGTTTGATTTTACTTTGAAGAAGACCAGAGATATATGAAATATCTCAAAACATGAGTTTTAGTATTTTTCAGGAAACAGCTAAAAACTAAAAAATTTCAATTTGGCGCCCTAGCGCGCCCCTAGAACTCAAATATTTCGCTCCGCAAGCGCAGGTAGCCGGAATCCCTCGAAGTGCAGCGTTGCCACATCTCTCTCCGCTTCGTCTACTGCCCATTGAAACGGGCTCCAAGGGTCATGCGCTGCGGCAACGCAAAAAAAATCCGGACGGAAGATCCGGCGCTCTTTGAGCGGGATCTTTAAAAGTCGCGGGTAGATGGAACCCTTCGAAGCGCAGCGTTGCCACATCTCTCTGCGCGTCGTCTACTGCCCATTTAAACTGACGGCAAGGGTCACGCGCTGCGGCAACGCCAGAAAAATCCGGATACGAGATCCGGCGCTCTTTGCGTGGAATCTTTGAACATCGATATTGATCCTGATCATTTATCAGTAGCCTTTTTAAGTAGCGCCGTTGAGTTCAACGAGTTCCAATTCTAAATCAGAGTGTTAACTTATTCGGAAAGTCAAGTATATAGACACTTGGCTTCTATCTCAAAAACAATTACAATTTTCCCACGTGCCTGGGTCGAAACATATCATAAATTTGACAGGAAAATTTTTTAAGATATGTTCATAAATGAGTAAATCGCATATGATTTAAAAATCCCCGACATGTAGTTGAGATGTACCTCACTCGAATGCGCCTTGTACACTCTTCCACATTTTAATTACAGAATTAAATATTTTCTCTCACATTTTTAGTCAGGTTTTGATGCTTTATTTAAAAAAGTACCCATACAAATACTTTCTAAAAATCGCGTAACTGCCCTGATTGAATCCCAAGACATAGACGTTTTTCAGAGGAGTCAATTGAGATAAGGTGCAATGCTACGGACCATATGCTTCCTTATAAACAAACGGAAAAATTGAAAAAAAACATTGAAACATCAGATAATGTCGCCTACTCCCTTATATCCGCCGAATATCAGCAATCGCGATTTCTGGATAAATCTATATTTTACCAACATGCAACGAATGAAAACGTTTGTTGATGCGAAACAACATGGCAGTAGACGGTTTCTTAAATGTTCGGAAAGTGAAGATAACAGGGTTGGGAACGCGTACGGAAGAGCCGAATATTTTCCAAAAGAGAGCGGTCTATTTGACGCGTTATTTGCAGACGCGTGAATGGCGTGGATAATGTGTATTTACGACAGCGGCCCTTTACTCATTTGCCAGAGCCTTACGATTTTGTCGCATTTTAAGAAACCTTTCATTATTTTGAGTATCAGTATTCCTCTTTCCCTCTGTCAATAGATTGGGACACATGGAAGTAGGCGCGCCGCAAGGGAGAAGGGAAGATACCGCGGCCCGTGCCGCCCAGGACACACTACTTCGAATTCACATGATATACAGGGTGTCCCAGGATTAAGTACGAATATTTAAGGAGTCGATTCTTTCGGTCAAAAGAAGACGTTTTTGTAGTATAACGTTTTTTTTCAAAAACGCTTTTCCTGGGGGCCACCCCCCCCCCTTCGCGCCCACCCGCGCTCCATTTAGTCCCTATCATCTTGAAAACGATGAGTCATAGCGAAAAAACGCAAGACACATTACCTCAATATTTTTCAACGCTGAATCTATTGGTGTCGTCAAAAGACAATTTTTGTCGCTAGAAACATTAATTTTGGCTACTTTTAGGTTCGATGCCATGAAAAAAGCGCTAAAAATTACCCTCATTAAACAATTTTCATTAATATTGCTTGAAACATTGTCACAGTGTTAGAAAGACGATTTTCTTTTCCAACTTCGGGGGGCCGTGGCCCCCAGGGAAAGCGTTGTTGGAAAAAAAACTGCACCACGAAAACGTCTCTTTTTCACCTAAAGAATCGACTCCTTCAATATTCGTACTTAATCCCGGGACACCCTGTATACTCGTACACTTGTCTCGTAAGAAGTGAAAAATTCACTCTTAAAATTTCGCAAAAGATGAATATATTTTCAAAAACTCGCTGGGGCACAGTAGAGTTCTTTTTACTTCTTTGAAGATCTCTATCTTATTTCAAGATTTTCAGTATAAAATGATACATTTCATTATTGCGTTTCCTTTTCTTCCGTCGTCCGATGATAAGAGTCTCTAGTCTGCGGGCATCCTCGACTTCAATGTTTATGAATTTCAATGCAACTGTGTACTTATAAGTCTTCCATTCAGGAGGCAATGACAGATTGAGGCACGAATTTCCGTGTCTGTCACATGTTTTCATAAGAAACGTCACATGGTTCTCTTCAAAATAATACGTAGAATACGATTCACACAATGAAAAGTTCGGAAATCACCTCTCGAGCGAAATATTAACAAGCCTTTTTAACACAGATTAAAGGGAAGTCAGATCATATAAATGACGTCATTTTTTTTCTTGCCATTTAACCAATATTAATTCTCAACACTCGTATCTTGTTTAGAAGTTATCTTCAGACTTCTCGTCGTGAGGTTCACTTTTGTCCGAAATTTTAAGAGAAAATGTGTTTTGTGGTACTGTGATTCATACCTTGCCTAGAGGCCCATTTATGAGGATTGCTTACTGCTCAAAGGATCAATTTTTTTACGGTTTTTAAGGGCGCACTAATTCAACCATACGTACATTAACTGATCTTGAATTCAACGTTTAATTTCCTCAGAAACGGATATGTTCGTCTTTATACCTACAATGCTGATTATATATTTAGTACCACAACCTTAGAAAATCGTTTGTTCGCGAGTTTTGACTGCGAAACCAACGAGAAACACCGTCCTTTCGGGCTACTGGAAGCCGCGAGGGTGCTGATCCTCATTCATTTCGGAACTCGCCCGTTGCCACGTCTTGTCCGGCTGCACTATGCGCCAGTGTACAGTAATCGCAGTGGAGGTGGATGAGACCTATGTCTGTCCCAGATAGAAAGAACGATGGAAAATCGGAATAATTAGCACCGTAATATAAAGGCAAGATAGCGTTCGGGCCATCGTTACCGGTCAGACCCTGCCAACCCCACGGCATGCGGCACCGCGCAGAGGGTTGGTTACATGCTGCGCGCCGCGTGGCGCAGCGGCGCATTGCGCCGGGAATCGGAAACTGAAAACCCGGAGGTGCATCCCTCTGTGCGACGCGCGTGAAAGGCGACCGGTGACGAGGGTGTGTGCACCTCCACCCCGCCAAATAGTACCAATTATTCCGATTTTCCATCTTTCTTCTTATCTGGGACAGACGTCGGTTATGTATCGTCATCTGAGTGTGGATTAATGAGGGACGGCTTCAAATAGCCCGAAAATCTGGTTTTTAATTGGATTCGCAGTCATAACTCGTGAGGAATAAATGTTCCCGTGTCACGATGAAGACTTTATAATAACAAACATTCGTTTCTGGCGAAATTAAAAAAGAGTACATCTATACAAATAAAATCGTTGGGGTTTCTTAGCAACGCTTATTTCTGGAGTTCTATACCGGACCAATTTCGACGACGCTTGATTCCAGTAAAAGGTCTTGACTTCCAGATACTCGCAAAATTGTCAAACGTCCAAATTTTTCAGCCTATTTTGCCTAAGACGCCTGTGTATCTTAAACCTGTCACAGCGGCGCGGCGCGGCGCGATGACAAGGATTCACATATATGTAATTTCTCTTTTTATTTTTTATATCCAAGTTGCATGGACCTACATAAATTTAATTACCACTTTGGGGGGCCATTAGGGGGGGAAAGAGCCCCCTCCCGCCAAAAAAAAATTTGGGACTCTAAGTAATTTTTTCAAAGATCTTTCAGAAAAAAATTTTTATTTCAAAATCCATGATCCAAAATTAATTCATGCAATAGAGGGTTAACCTTTTTCCCTCTATACTTGACACTTTTTATGCACGATGGTGCAATTGCAACAAACGTGTAACTTGGTTCAAAAATTTGCAGACTTACTTTCAAACTTTTTTTTTTTTTGAAACAGGAGACCACTTAATATAATCCCTTGATAGCTTTTACGGATTTTCTCCTAAGCCATGCTGTTGGTTTGTCCTCATTAAAAAAAAATAATAAAATGGAAGCGTAGATTTTGAAATACCACACATAAGATACGCGTTTCTGAATCCTCAAAACACGTTTCATTGTCATCGTGCCTCTCACGCATAACGAAATCAAGTCTCCTTTTTTCTTCTTTATTTTTAAACTAGCCGCTGTGGCTCGCCTCGCGTCTAGCCGAGGGCTCCGCCCCCTGGACCCCCGGTCACTCGCTTGGCGAGTGACTTACGGCTCGCAAGCGAGCCGTATTCCGTGCCGTAAATGCAAAAAGATGATAAAGTAATGTAATCCAATAAGAACTCTTTTCTGAATACATGAATGCCAATTTGATCTTAAACGTCTGAAAATTTCATGGGGAAAATATTCATAATTTTCCTCAAATATAAACATTTTATCGAAGAAAATTTGGCAACTCTCGAATGTTCATATGTCGTTCTTCCTTAGCAGGGCAGAATTGCAAACACTGCGCTTTAAAAAAGAGACCATTTTCGGTTTTTTTCTAAATATTCGGACATAATTCCAATAAAAATACAATGAGAGCATTAGCGCGAGGTTTGGATGTCGCTCCCTGGTCGAAAAATCATGTTTTGACTCGTCTGCCGACAAAATCTCGTCAAAGCGTTCAAGAATAGCTGGGCCTGGACTTGAGTCAGGAGACCAGGCGGCAGCAATAGATCTCAATTCGTCATCCTTTTTTCCCTTCCTGCTCGGCCTAGTGGAGCTCCAAAAAAATTGATGAAATTTCTCTCATCGGGTTCGATTTCAACTTTCTCAGTAAATTTACGCTCTGCTAAAAAAGTACATTACAATGAACTAAACTTCGTCGTGATATGTTGATAAGTAACGGAAATATAGTTCAGCAAGTTATAAATGCAGCAGTTGTGGTATCGATCTTAGTGTACCGTAGAATCATGTATTTTCACTAGTTTGACCACCATTCTGCTCAAAATTTCACCGCGAATCGAAAAATGTACACTGTAAAAACAATTTTCGAATGATAGAAAAAATTGCATTTTTACTGTCTTTAAATTTTGAGGGTCAGATTTTGTTTGGCATATGAGACAATAGGGCTGCGATCCCGTAGCGGGCAGTCTCGGTCTCGCGGGTTATTAGACAAAAGGACGGGAAAACCCATGTCATCGCGCCGTTTCGACAGTTTTATGGAACCACGTGGCTGCGGCGCGGCGGCTTCCTCTTATTCAGACAGAGCAGTGCTGAGACAGAGTCCGAGTTTGACCTTCGGCGTTGGGTGAAGGCTGTGTAGTAGTAATATGGAGAGGGGTATATTTGCATCGCTCAGCAGTTTACACATCGTCACCCCCCAGGCAAAGTATCACAAGCGCCATGCAACGTTTAAAAATTTCCGCCGCTATTTCATTTTTTTACAGAGAAATTATTGGTTGAATCTGTCTGAAAATTTCACTTAGTTTTATTGGCAGCAAAAAGAAAATTCAGTAAAATTTTCGGACGGATTTGTTGAACAATTTTTCTGTAAAAAAATAAAATGACTGCGGAAATTTTTAAACGTTGCATGGCGCTTGTGATACTTTACCTGGAAGGTGACGACATATGTGGCTGAAAAATTGGAAACTCTCATAGTTTTGCGAGCATCTAGGAGCTAGAGGCTTTCAATCGACCCAAAAATCGTAAAAATCGCCCCGGTAGATCTCTCAAAATAGGTGTCACAACAGGAACATACACCAATTCCCGGGAACTTAAGGCCGGAGGGGGGTAGATTTGGCTTTAAGAGCGTCTCAGGAAAGGGAGTCTGAAAAATTTGGAAGTCTGACAGTTTTGCGAGCATCTGGAAGCTAGAAGCTTGCAGTCGACCCAAAAATCGTAAAAATCGCCCCGGTAGATCTCTCAAATTAGGCGTTACAACGGAAACATACCGCAACTCTCGGAAACTTAAGGTCGGAGGGGGGTGGATTTGGCTTTAAGAGCGTCTCAAGCGAAAGAGGCTGAAAAATTTGGAAGTAAGAGCGTCTCAGGAAAAAGAGTCTGAAAAATTTGGAAGTCTGACAGTTTTTCGAGCATCTGGAAGCTAGAAGCTTGCAGTCGACCCAAAAATCGTAAAAATCGCCCCGGTAGATCTCTCAAATTAGGCGTTACAACGGAAACATACCGCAACTCTCGGAAACTTAAGGTCGGAGGGGGGTGGATTTGGCTTTAAGAGCGTCTCAAGCGAAAGAGGCTGAAAAATTTGGAAGTCTGAAAGTCTTGCGGACATCGGGACGTCAATAACTTTCACCTAAGTCAAGCTTCGTCGAAATCGGTCCGGTTAGAACTCCAGAAATAAGCGTTACAGTGAAACCCCCAACGATTTTATTTAAATAGATAATTTTTGGCTTGGAAATATTTGCCCGTCTTTTGCAGTCATGAGAATGTCCAATTCCATGTCATTCTACGTCTATTCTACGGTCATCGTGTACAGCGATTAAACCCCTGCCTAAGTAGGCATGCAAAATGTACTTCAAAACTTCATGACGTTTCATGACATCACCATGGCTTTGAGCGTGATCACTACCCTATGGATATTTCAAAAGTACCATTACCATTCACCATTTCTACCGAAGCTCTTATTTTCCTTTAAATTTTTTCAGTAATTTATTTCCGCCCATTTTTCTTTACGATTACATCCTAGTCATAGTACTTCACAAAGCTGAACTGGCATGAAAATGGTTAGTCCAATATTTCAATAACATTGTTCAATTAACTGCACGTGTCGCCCTGTTTTGTCATACTTCGTTTACTGTCAGTGAGTGGAGCTGGAACACTCTCTGTCTCGTCACCCGAGGTACGTTTTTCGGTTTTGGAGGCTAAAGAGGAAAAAGAAGTGCCATGCTGCCGGGAAAAGCAACCCAACCCCTGGGACGTTAGCGAATTCACAGGAATTCGTCCACTGTTGCAAAATGGGAGACAATACCCGTATTTCTCAGGTACTGGCCTGCCGACCATGGGGTGGCGCGGCGGATTGGGGGCTCAGTTTCCACCGAAAAGAACACTACTTCGATCTGACAATCGGGCCCATCCCCATCGGGCAGGGCTGCTCTTCAGCAACAAGTCAGGCATCATCAGGTTCGGGCACTTGACGGCGTGACGTCTCCTATCCACGGCTGCGGAACAACTGAATCTTAGTGAAAAGTTTTTCAAAACTGTGCGTGTAGGAATAACTGTCGAGACATTTTTGATACCCTACCACCTGTGTTACTATTGTTTTATTTAAAGTTCGCGTTTTAAAAGTTGCTGTAACGTGAGGCCGCATCTTGAACATGCCGAGACGACTAACCAAGACGAGGAAGCGTAGGAGTCGCACTTCGGTAAGTTGAAGCAAGTTTGCCTCTAATCTCCTTTAAACCCTTATTCCCTTTTTTCCGATTGTATACCTTTGTAATACCTACCCGGCACCGTGGTCCGTTCAAGGTCGGTTGATTGAGAAGTTCGGCCGCTACTTCGCTTTTTGTCTTTCGAAGCTGATTAAGCAGTATGAAATTCATAGCAGAGTTTCAAATAGGTTTTAAAAACAAATTTAATATCTAATTACCGATCGAATTTTACCGTCATGTTAACCGCAATGCTATATTTTCGACGCTGTCTATAAAATGCATTCTCAAATACTACGAATACTTTAGATTCCTCTCTTGTAGCTTGTAATGTATTTTTCCCTCCCCCCTCAATTTTTTCCCCTTCTTTTTTTTTCAAAAATGAGAGCGTGAAATTAGTATTTATTCCAGTTTTTACAAGTTTCTTTAGAATACACAGGGTGTCTCAAAAGTAAGTAACCACCTTCAATATCCTTTGAATGAATTCGAATATCGAAAAACGCAGAAATACGTGTAATATTCGGAAGTAGGGCATATTGTGTGCATATCTGAATTTTTGGGCCCACCCCTGTACCTCAAATATTTCTAATGTGTATTTCGAGTGTTCGTGGACCGACTTGGTTGAACTTGAGCGTGTGGGGGTCCGAGAAAAATGAATCTACCGTGGGCCTGTTGCAAACTTTTGCTAGAGCTAAAGGAAGAGTTGTTTCTATCAGTGAATGTCTCAAAAATCACGATGAGCGCATTGGCAAAGTTTCAAATGTGCACTTCTAACTTCACAATCTGCGTAAGAAATTAGCGTTTTTTTAGCCTCCCTCTTCCAAAACGATACTACGGCACAGGTGAACACTTCTTTAGATGAGTCGCTCCATTCAACCCTTCCGCAATAGCAGTACCCAACACAGCCGACGCTGCCGCGCGCAAATTGCAATCTGGAGCACAAGCAACCATAGTGAATCTTTATCAACGCGAAGAAATCGTTAATGTCAACACGCTGGAATGTTACAAATGGTTAGGATCTCGTCCACGCACATGTTTTTTGGCATCTGCCACGTTGAATATTGTATGGTTTCCTAGTGCACAGGGGTCGGATAGAGCGGCATCTCTAACGAAATGTTCACCTGTGTCGTAGTAGGTATCGTTTTTGAAGCGGGAGGCTAAAAAAAAAACGCAAATTTCTTACGCGAATTAGAGGTAGAAGAAATTTTAGAATTTTTTTTCTTTTTCTTTTTTTCTCTTTTTTTCACAGAGTTAGGAGTGCATTTCAAACTTTGCCAATGCGCAGCCGCCCTAATTTTTAAGGTGGAACCCTACTACTGTAGTTTAAAAAACCGCCACCACGTGACGCTTCGCCGAAATCTTTCGTTTTTTCCATGTTTTTCGATGCATCTGGGCGATTTGTTCAGACAAAAGCCAGACTTGCGAAATTTTCTTAAGGTTACTACAAAGATTATAGTATGCTGAGTAGTTATGTACAATCAGTTTCTTTCTGCGATCATTATTTGCGGAGAAACTATGCACGCGCCGCGATGAAAGTTCCGATTTCTGCGCATTTCAAAATGTGTCAAGTCATTCAAGCGACTTGTGACAGTCAATACAGCAAGCCTATGTGAATCCATTCTTTATCTTCTAAGGCAAGTTCTGGGGCCAGTCCAGAGCCTGAATAGAGTGTGGGAAAAACGAGAATTTTCAACTCTTTCGGGCTTAAAAGTAGGAAAAGTTCAATTTTGAATTTGGGCCCAAAGACGACGGTTGATCGTATTAAAGTATGTTACGTGTCTAGGTGTCCTTGACAGCACACTCGAAGCTCATCATCCGTCTCCTTTGGGCCCAGGTTGAAATCTTAGTTAGAACCACTGAAAACGCGAGATTTCAGCTATTTTGGGCTCCGGAGCTATGTTTAGGCCCCTGTTTCGCAGCCCAAAAACGTGAGTATCGGCAAATCTCAATTATTTCTGTGCAATATGCACCGTCAACTGCCAAATATCCAAAAATTTCTCGATTCCGTGGAAGGGCCGATTTTGGCCCAAATCGAAACCCCTCCTTTCTTTGGTTTCATGTCACCCTAGGGCACAATTGTTTTTGAAAGAACATCGGTCTGGTAGGAGAGCGAAGTGGAAAATTAAATTTTTAACCGGCAAAACGTGGGCGGATCCAAGGGGGTCGTAGAGTGCATACGTGGTGTGTTCAATAAGTTACCGGGCTGATGCCGCCTTGGCCTGAAAAATGATCCGATCAAGCTCAACTGGAGCTCATTTGAAAGCTTATAATCTCAAGAGTTCAGTGGTTTTGAGTTTTTGAAAAATATTTATTATTTTTTGTACGACGTCAATTTTACGGCGGCATGTTTGGCGCGCTTAGCGATTTATGTTGGAGGGCCAAATCATCGAGATCCATACGCTAGTGTGAGGTGTGTGCAACATACAAGTGCGTGCACAGAGGAAGCTGATGAGAATCAATTTTATACGTGGCCTACTTGGATATGGTAACCTAAACTTTAGCTGAATCTCTTTTTAACCCCAAAAGATGCGAGCTTAGTTCTGACCTCGCCAAAGTCAGTTCAGTGTGTTTCTAGCGAAAATGCTAGCTGAAATTGAGAAAATATTGAACATAAGGTTTTAACACTTTGTTAGTCACTTCGCTAACATTTTGCATTAAACATGCTATTTATTTAAAACTCAAGAGCAGAAGAGGCACAAGGCAAATATGAGCTGTAGAAATGCAAGTGAAAGCACCAATGATCCTGAAAACTGCGCAGGCCGCTCATCATCATTGATGACTTTCATGCAGAGCATCAACGCCTCATTTTGCGGGCCTTATTTTCGCAAAAAAAACTGCTCTAGAATATAACTTGGAGACCATGCACGACCTAGATTGGACTAAAGGAAATAGACGGCCCTCCCAAACTCACTTGCATTCAAATGAGCGGTTTTTTAATTTTGCAGTCTGAATTTTTCTGAATTCATAGGATAGTACCTATTGTTGAACTTTTGTTGGTTTGGTAACCATCTCGGTGACAATATCTTGCAAGGGTTCAATGAGACAATATGGAAAGTGCCCAAGAAATGATAGGCATATCTCGCATTGAGCCATAAAGAAACTTTTCTTCTCAATACCCTTTAAAATTAATGAAGCATCATCTGATCTCACATTGGAAATACAAATTACGGCGCATAACCCTCAAGCCTGTACATTTCCACGCCTTCGTGCAAGGAGATGAGAAGAAGGAACAATAAATTATGGGAACATTTTCTTAAGGTAATTCATCAAGCTCAAGTGACGTGGTCGAACTGCCATGCGATATATCGCATCTTTTAGGTCAAAAATCTCGACAGATTTTGAATTTTCAGCCAAAAAAAGGACGATAGCCCCTGCGCATGAGCCTGAAGAATCATTCTAAACCCGAGAATCGGCAAAATTCAGAGAGATGAAAGCAGGATAGTGTTCGGAAAAAAACCTCGCATTCGATACAGAAATCGATAGCTGAATCGAATGCGAGGTTTTTTTTCCAAACACTATCCTGCTTTCATTTCTCTGAATTTTGCCAATTTTTGGGTTTAGCATGATTCTTTAGGCTCACGCGCAGGGGCTATCGTCCTTTTTTTGGCTGAAAATTCAAAATCTGTCGAGATTTTTGACCTAAAAGGTGCGATATATCGCATGCCAGTTCAACCACGTCACTTGAGCTTGACGAATCACCTTAATTTAGGGTTATTCGCTAAAGTGAGTTTCAGCTCGCAAACGGACACAAATGTATGTTGGGCCAGAGTTGCCTTGAAAATAAGGTAATTTTGGGGAAAAATTTCAAAGAGAAGGTTCCTGTATTATACTCTCGAACGATCTGTGCGCTAACTAAAAGGTATGGCACGAGCTGTATTAATTTAGGGTACTAAATATGAGTCACGCAGTTTCCAAAAACGCATGACACCTTCACCTAAACTTAAATTAAATTAAATGTACTTTTTGAACGACCTTCATTTATTTTTTCATTGGTGCGCATTTTGTACAACTGCGGGACTCAAATTCCCTTGAAGCGTTATATTACTTGTTCATAAATTGATCCTCTTTAACATTACAAGTGTTATACATATATTTTCGCGAAAATTTCAACGATATGCGTTCTTTGACACTAAGGAAACTTTGAAAGTATGTCGTAGGTCTCCAGGACCGAAATTAGGGGGGGGGGGCACTTGGGCCGCGGCAGATGGCGGCAAATATAGGGGGGGGCAACAAATTTTGCGACTGTTTTAAGCTTACATGTAAAAAAAAATTCGGATTCAGAAAAAAATTAAGAACGAGTAAAGTCGGCAAACGCTCTTATTTCCCGGGAGTAAAAATATAATAATTTCTAATTTTGTCGTCTTTCGGTGGCACAAGAGATAGCAGATTTAACTTTCCCGCATAGCTCCGTACACTTTTGCTGGTGTGGACATCACTTTAAAAAATATGCGACTATCACGAGTAAACGCGACTTTGCACCCTTCCCCTTCCGTCTTGTAGTCTCCGACTTTTGGGACACCCTGTATGTGCTACTTAAAGTAACAAGGATGGCATCATTGAACGTCTCACGGAAATTCTTACATAAATATGCAAGAAACGGCCTAATTTCAATTATTTTTTTCTGTCTGAAGACTGCCTCAACGCCCATGCACACCAAGCAGATTAGTACCGTGATTTGGCGTGAGGAAGCTCCCCCATTACTTTTAATGCAATGTAGAAGTAAACAATGCTACAAAATCTAATCTTTAACAAAGTTCTATACACAATACTGTCTAACATGCAGTAATGATTAAAAAAAATTTAATACCTGATTCTTTCCGGGATCTAAACTCTGCAGGGGACCAACAGTTTTACTTCATTTTAAAAGGGTTGACAGAGGATCTTAATTTATCTACTGATTCCCCCATTTTGGACCACTGTGCGATAAAAATTTGTGAAGCTGAACACAATTTAATGCATTGAGGACCGATAAGAACATCGCTAGCCATGAAAACTGCAGGAGACCGACAATTTTCCATCCATTTTTAAAAATTTCACGAAGAATCCTGATTTGTCCACGATTTCTCCTCATTTTGGATCACTGTGTGACAGAAGTTTTTGAAACTGAACACAGTTATATGCTTGGGGGCCCAATAAGAACATTTACAGCCAAAACCCATTAAAGGTGTAACTTTTTCGTCCATTTTTCCCGTCTTTTTGCTGTAAAAATGCTGTCCAGAATGATGGCGATTTGGCAACTGTGCCCCCTCATTTCTCAATAACCGTGCGTATACCCAAGCTAAAATTTTTACCAGAGTTTTAGGATAGCATAAGGTATCGTTTGGGCCCGGTTTCAGAAAAATCCCTGCTGACCCAAATTGGGTCATTCTTGGCGTCGCTCTTTTTCCAGTTTATCAATCTTTATGATATGTAAACATTAAAGGGACCTATAAGGGCGATGTCTCAGCTTCTGCACATGAAAAAGCATATATTGATTAATTGTGAGCGGTGTTTTATTTATAAATGCTTATTTATAGATTGCGATTAATTCAGCGCATTAGATTTCTTTCAAAAATAATGCAGACCAAATATTTCGAACAAGCTCATTGAACGAGGAGTTACACCG
Organism: Bemisia tabaci; assembly: GCF_001854935.1. NCBI lineage: Eukaryota > Metazoa > Arthropoda > Insecta > Hemiptera > Aleyrodidae > Bemisia > Bemisia tabaci. The sequence goes on from NW_017547189.1 coordinate 2,011,172, forward strand.
TCCTTTAAAAAGCATTTCAGCCACCGCGCGTTGAAATTTTATAATATAGGTATCACGTTCAGTAAATGTAAAGCGCAGGACCGCAGCTGCAGCCATCATGCCCCAAAAAAGAGGCCAATCATCTTCTGTCAATTTACATCCCCTGGATACTGAATCATCGTTTATGCCACACTCACCACAGGTTGCTTTTGACGTCAAATTCAACGTCAACTATGCGTTAAAGACGTTAAAAGTAACTCGTGGCCAATAATAGACGCGATGATTTTAGTATCCAGGGGGTAAATGGACAAAAAAATTGGTCAAAAATCGTGAGACAGCTGGTTTTTCCTTTTTTTGGACTTGCGGCTTTCTAGGCTACTAGATTTCCTCCGTCCTGGAGTTGTATTTCTGTATATAGGTAAATATTTTAAGGTCTTGATCAAAATAAAGAGCCCATACCCTTCCCTTTTTTCAGCTACCCAGAGGCGGTAAAGTCCGACGAAAGCTACTTGGGTCAACATGCAAAATGCAGAAGGAAAACATTGAGCAAATGTTGGAGTATGCAACGAATTCAAGCGACGAATCAGATTCAGGCACCCAATCAACATCGTCTTTATCGTTTTCTCCAAATCCTGATCGTCCTGCGTCTGCAAGTTTTTCTCAATCTGTTTTCTCTCCTAAAACCCCGCTGTCTAGTAACTTGAACAATGTTCAGCCTACACGAAACACCTCACAACTTCCCATGAATGAGTCCTCGTCGACCTCCGGTTATTCTCAGCTCACTTTCAACCATCTTCAATCCAACTGTAACTCTCTTGAGACTCCACAAGACCTCTTTCCGTCAACCTCCAACGGGCTCATGTCGACCCCAAACTCATCTCAGATTTCCTCAAATTTTCTTAACGTTTCCCCTAACTGCCCGCACTCATCCACTTCAAATTATTCTCACTTCAATTCAGATAATCCGCAATCCAACACAAAACATCTATCTGCCCCCAATCATCCGCACTCTGACCCAAATAATCCTAACAGTACCTCTGCACATCCTCGGTCTGATTCAAATTCTTTGCCGTCCACACCAAATCCCCAATCAAACCCAGATCCGACCACACTCACCATCTCATCCAACACCACATCCACCATCACATCCATCGCCACAACCACCACCAGATCCGACACCACATCCAGCACCGCATCCAACACCGCATCCAACACCGCATCCAACACCGCATCCAACACCGCATCCAACACCACATCCAACACCGCATCCAACACCACATTCACCACACCCACTACACCCATCACCATATTCACCACATCCGCCACATCCAATCCTTTTGAACTAGGCGCGAGCTGGGTCAAGGAGAAATTGCAAAAATACGAGGACGGCAGAGTAGTTTTAAAATACTACAATGAGAAAAAGTACTTGGTTAAAGCTATGCGGAAGAAGCTAGCCGAAACCCTAATAAAAGCAGAGCTAGAGACCGATCCTTCCAAGATTCCGCAGCCGGAAAGATTTTCACGTATAGCTGCAGCTGTGTGCAAGTACTTCACTACCGAAACACCAAGTACATACTATATTCCTTATTCGAATGATGGACTGGGTAAAAAACACGGAGCCAAGGGCCTTCTTGTTGACAAATTTAACTACAAGCGGAGAGGATTCATTTCTTGGGGTATTGTTCAACCAAAACGCCGAGCCAAACAATCTGATTTGACTGGTATGAGCTAATTTACTCTTTTCACGTCTGCCTTTTTTTTTCATATCGACGGTGTAAGTCCGTAACCACGAACCTTGGTTGCGGTGGTTAAAAATCTCCGCTCTTATTTTATTTTTTTAAAGGAGAACAAACTGACATTATTCCTTGAAGTATCCGCAGAATTTTCTTTGTTCAAGGAAGAAAAATAATGGCAGTTTGTAGGAATTGCCAAAGAGTAGTTTTCAATTTAAAAAATGAAGTATGACAGGAAGTCTGCCACGTCGCAAACCGAGATACGTGGTTGCAGACTTACACCGTCGATATGTCTATGAATGTATAAATCATCAAATCGATAGTCTTGCATAAATCACGCACCTTAATTCCAATATAAGCTTCCAATCCAAAATTAAGTTTCAATATAATTTTCGCTACTGACAGTTTAATTTTTTCTTGAAGAGAAATGAGGCATCTTTCTTACTATTGAACAATATTTTCACAGCTATATTTTCATAGGATAGGTAATATTTTAACTGCAGAAACAGTTTCTTAGAAATGACTCAAATTAATTTTTTAAAGTACAAAAATAATTTTTTTTTTTTTTTTTTTTTTTTTTTTTTTTTTTTTTTTAAGACCTTGGTTTACCGTCCGCACCTCCTTATTTAGGAATTAGCGGTTCAAATAAAATATGACTACCTATAAGTGCGCTATATTGCAAACCGAGATACGTGAAGTTCGAGTGTAACTATCAATTCGTATACATTTCCTTCGTGTACAATTAACAAGGTGTCATCCCTACTTTTTGATGAATGTGCTAATTGGAGACCTCTGTGCCTAGAATTTTACTGATGCGGTTGGAGTCAGGTACACCAGTCACAGCATTGCGTTTTCACGGGTGCCGAGGATAAAGTAAGATAAAATATTAGATCTGTTCAACCCCCGAGGTTCTCCAGTAATAACGAAGATATTACCCTTGAAAAAACCGCGTATTATTGCCATCTATCGCGGAAGGTGGAAGAAATCATGATGAGTACTTTTGAAGTGAATGACGTTCTTCTATGTATTTTGTCAAAGGGCAATATCTCCTTTGTTATTGGATATAGAAACATGGCACTTGAACCGATCTTACTATTTTTTGCAGCTCTATTGTTTATGTAACCATGAAATTACGACTCTTAGACCAGCGGAACTAATCCATTATTTTATGTTTTTCACCCGTAGGTGGCGAAGATGGCGAGTTTAGTATAACAGGCATAACTAATGAAATAAAAGATAGCGAAGTTTGGTGCCGCCATAACTCTGAACCGGTGGAAGAACTAATGATAAACTGGCGTTCAACTCATCGTCTCCGGCTTCATTTATTTTTCACCTCTGATAAAGATCCGTACGCCTACATCAACACTTATCCAGCCCTTACAAAGGAAAGAGGGTTCACATTGGTAAGTGGATTGAATGGGTGAGAGCTTGATCGATTTAGGCATTTTAAATCTGATTTAAAATATAAAATGAAATATTACATTAGGGAATAATCATAAAATAATTATCGATAAAGATGAAACATAATAAGGGAGCAATGCAGGTTTANGGGGGGGGGGGGGGGGTGTCGCCTGCAATTTCTCAGTTATGCCCCTTTTTCTATATGTAAGAGTATTTGCATCTGCAGACACTGGAAGCAATCACGTAAAAGGCCAAAAGGGGCCTCTAAATTAGTCTGTTATTTGTTCTTGTTTTTTAAGAAGGGTCGTAGTAGTAGGTACCTATTTGGTTTGCATGAAGATAAGTGTACGGCATGAAGTAGTAATTTTATATTTTGCCGGTTTAGACCGAGGTTTGACTTTCACTGTAAAAATATTTTTGGCTCAAGTATGCTGTTTCTGAAACTTACCCACAATAATTTCTTTATCTTTACCTATTAAAATTCAATTATCCTAGAAACTTAAAATGGTTGAACTAAGCAACAAAGTACGATTTAAATCGAACAGCGTCACATGTTTTGATTCAAGAAGAAATATTTCTTGCGACAAATTTAAGGATTGTCAAACTTGTTTCAAACTTTTTTTTCAGTGGGGATCTCAAACTACCTATCGGTGCATATAGTTTCACAAAGTTGTAGGTACCTATTCGAAAAAGAGCATTTCATTTAAAAAAATAAATGCACGGTATCATGAATACTAATTTTATGTTTATTTTGGGTTTAGATTGACGCTGACTTTGCGCTCTCGAAACCGCACTGTGGAAATGCATTGCTCCTGAAATGGCCACAGATTAGGGACAAACTCTTAAGTTATGGCGAAAGAGAATTAGGTCTCAACCCGAAGTATTTCGCTGCTGTATTATCATCTTTAAACGTCGATCTCACAAGTGATGGTAAGAAAGTTTCGTTTCTTTGCTATTTTCTTACGTTTACCTAGGGGTGGATGCTCCTTTTCTCTCTTTATTTATTTATTTCTTTCTTTCTTTCTTTTTTCTTTCTCTCTAAGAAAGAAAAATACTGAAACGGTAGGAATGTCCGTGAACTTAGCCCCCCCACCTCCCCAAAAATTAAAAAATGCATCGTCAGGAATTTGCTCACCTTTTGCACAGGTGGAAAAACAACTTTTTAGCAATTGCTCACCTTCCCTTCCCCCCAAATTTCAATTCGAAATTCCCTATGGACCCCCAAAGTGCCAGCCCCCCGACCTTGTCCGATCGACTTCAAATCGATGTCAAACAATTGCTCTTGAATTGCTCAGAATAGCTCACCAAAAATTAGGAATTGCTCACCCACCCTTCCCCCCCCCCCTCAGAATGAGGGTGCCACCTGGTGCTCCAAAACATGCCAGCACCCCGATATCGTCGGATCGACTTGAAAGATTGAGAAATTGCGGGGGTTTGCGGGGGTCTCACGACATCTCCTGAGAGGAAGGCAAGCAATTAGTCATACATATGCACTGAGGTTGCCTACCTTTACGGGCGCTTTTGCCTCCCCAGTCCATAAACCAATTCCTCCGGTAACCCCAGTTAGTTCGATAGCATTCTTGGCTCATGGGTGGTCTGCTAGGTCTACAGGGTGGATGTGACCAGCAGGAAGTGGTGAAAAACGCCGAGCTTATCATCTGTTATAAGCTAACATTTGTTTATGGATTGGGGTGGTAAAAGCGCCCGTAAATGTAGGCAACATCGGTGCATTTGTACGACTGATTGGTTGCCTACCTCTCAGGAGATTTCGGAAGACGAGATTTCTTTTACCCCGCAGTTAAGAGCTTTTCCATCAGTTTTTCGTTAAATAAACAGCATACCTTATTTTCTAATATTTCACGAGCTTTTTTACATTTTGCAGTCGGAATTTAAAAATTTTCATCGGCTCAAAATGTACAGCCATTTTTACAGTACAGATGTTGCCTACCGGCTTTTCACGAAATCGCAGGCATTTGAAACTACCATAAATGAAGCGAACGCTGGAAGTTACCCCCAAACATACAATTTTCGTTGACATTTGACACCTTGGGACAGAGTTATGGGCAAATTTCGAGGGGAAACCCTCAACTTTGATGGGCTGAGGTGTCGAAAAAAAGCGTTTCCAGCAAAAATGTCTAGAATAACAAAGTCCTCTTTTGACCTAAAAAATTGATCCCCAAAGTCAGGTACAATAACCCTGTATAGTTTCCGAAGTGAGAAAAGGTAAAATTGATCATGTCAATACAGGTTGGAGTATCTTCCATTCCCACAGGACGTCCCTACATTTTTTGACAATCTATATGAGAAGGTGAGGAGTTCTTTGCAACAAGTACGTGTAATTGGACGTATTTATGCCAAAAGGAACTTTGTTGCACCCAAACCCTATTGACTTAGTATTCCCCTAGTAGCATAAATGCGTCCAATTATGCTCTGCAGTATTATAAGATTAAAGTACAGCCGAACGGTTGGAAAACCACATTGAAATACACTTTGGAAAAATCTGAATTGTCACTATAATAATAATTATTACCATGCGTGTGTTCGTTTACATTTCCACAAATTATACGTCCGAGGTTTTCAATCTCAGCAGCATCGCAAAACTTAAAGTTCTTGTTGCAAAAGAATTTATTTTATTATAGATATTCTCGTTTACATCCACAAACCGATATTCCTTATAAGATATCTAATTTCCATTTTAATTTTCACTTTCAGTTGAGCAGATCAAGGAAATCAATGCCATATCTTTACTTCCGGCATTGTTGCCAACAACGACTATCAAAAAAAGTTGGAGGATTTCAAAAATAGAGGCAAAGAATGGGTTTTTAATCCACGCAGAAACTGAGAAAGCTGCACTTGAGATAGTGACCTCGCGTAATGCGCGTTTGAATCAATTCGGATACGACGTTCAGCCTGTGGCGGTGGTGGTGGGCCAATTTCCAAGACTGGAGTACTTGGTAGTGTATAAAGACGTTAAATATGTTTGCGAAACTGCTTTGAAAGCTATAGATATTGTATTTAAACTTTTTATTTTGTTAGATGTCGGTTTCCCACCAGATTCTTCTTTGTGTTGGGCATTCCTTCGGGAGCATGTGTATAAGTTAGATATGCTGGGTAGCAGTAGAGGATCCCCTCATGTTAAGACACTGGCAAACGATCTAAAATTGTAAGCAACAGCCTTGTAAGTTGTGTGAGTGAAAACTGGCATACATCATTTGGATGCGTTACTGAAAATTAGGGTTAAGCATTATTATCATGTCATTTATTGTTAGTGTGCCTTTTTTATTTTTTTATATTTCAACTTAAAATTCATTTTACACATCAAGATTCATAAGAAAGATATTTTAAGGTATAGTTTAATATTTTCACTCCATTATCATGGCTCATTGTTTCAAGTGTCGAGGCGAGTCCCCCTTTCCCTCCGTAAAAGATCTCATTTCTCATTTTGTAACTCAGCATAAAATGAAAGCATGTGAGCCTATTACTTGCTCCTTCAATCACTGCCCCCGTACTTGCACTAATAGAAAGGGATTTATCAAACATTTCAATGATATGCACGGCGTTAAATCTGACAATACGAAAAAATCAGTTATATTAAATAGTCAACACTTTTCTTCTCAAAGCATTGCGACAAATAGTGGAATAGGCTCGACAACTCTTGAGACTTCTGGACCATTAAATTTTGAGGTTGAGCCTTCGCCTGAACAGGTGACTAGTGTATCACCTCTGCAATCAGATTTTCAACTGATAACCATCGAAGAAAGAGTTTTTGGTTTTCTTAGCTTATTACATAGTTTCCCTGGCATTCCATCTTCTAATATTCAAATGACGATAGAGGGTGTCACAAACTTGCTCCATGGTATGCACGACGTATATCGGGGAAAGATCCAAAATGTTTGTGAAAATTTGGACAAGGAGACTGCTCTCCATATTGTCACTAGTTTAAATAACACCTTTACTGCTTCTGAAGATGTGTTTAGTAAGTTTAAAACAACTTACCGCCAAGTGAATATGTTTGAAAAAAGTAGTTTCTATATACCTCCTAAGCTGAACACCCTAGGTTATGTTTCTAAAAAGAAAAAAATTCGCGGTATTTACAGGAGAACATGGGTCAAAGAGCATGCTGTTATCATACCTCTACGCGAAGTCTTAAAGCAATATTTAAGCCAAAAACAAGTTCTTGAGAGTATACAATTATATTTAAAAAGATTAGATGAGGATAGAGAGGTTTTATCAAATATTGTGCAAGGTAACTGTTGGCAAAATTCGTCTCTACAAAAAGATGATGGGATAGTACTGCCTTTGATTCTATTTAATGATGATTTGGAGTGCGATAATGCACTTGGTGGTCATGCTGGAACGAATAAAATCAATGCTACTTATTTCTCTATTCCTTGCATGCTTCCAGAGAAAAGATCCTCTTTGATCAGTTACTTCGTTGCTCTTTTAACAAAAGCAAAAAATAAGAAGCGTTTCGGTAACTGGAAACTTTTTCGGCCAATTATTGAAGAACTTAACTTTTTGGCTAAGAAAGGCATTACCGTTTCATCATCAGACGGCGAAAAACAAAAAATATATTTCCTGTTATCAACATTAGCAGGTGACAATCTGGGTCTAAATGGGATAGGAGGATTTGTGGAAAATTTTTCTCGTAGTAAGTATTGTTGCAGGATATGCTCTGCTGACAAAGTACAGAGAGGGAGTATCACCATTGAGAGAGCGGAACTTCTCAGAAAGACAGAAACCTACGATGCTCAAGTAGCAATGAAACGCCCCTCAACGACCGGAATTAAAGAAAAGTGTGCTTTCAACAAAGTTACCAGGTTCCATATTCTAAAAAAATGCTCCTTAGATATTTTACATGATCTTTTCGAGGGTATTGTTAAAAGTGAATTAATCCTTATTCTTAGAGTATTTATCTTCAGGAGGCGTTATTTTACAGTGTCCGATTTAAATTCCCGCATTCAATCCTTTGAATACGGCCCTGCAGATTTTTCTAATAAACCTCCTCTCTTTCAGAAAGATTTCTTAAAGAGGAACAAGGTTAAAGTTTCAGCTTCTGAGTGTATATGTCTGCTGAAGTACTTTGGCCTCTTATTTGCTGATGTTGTGAACGAGAATGACGAATTCTGGCAGCTTTACTTATCTCTCCGTAAAATAGTTGATGTAGTAATGAGCCCATCTATCCCCAAAGAAGCTCTTCCTTTACTTGCAATGTATATCCAAGATCACCACTCTTTGTATATGAACTTAACAGGGAAACCACTGAGTTTTAAGCATCACAACTTGATCCATTATCCCAGATTGATTGCTGAATTAGGACCCCTTGTCCATATATGGACAATGAGATGGGAAGGTAAACATCGCACCCTAAAGAAAGTTACCAACTCTGTTGCAACAAGGAAAAATATATGCCTCACAGCGGGTAAAAAGTGTCAACTTCAGTTAAGTCATGCTTTTTATTCGGGTTCGTTTAGCAAAAGCGCACCAATAGTAGGACCATTGGATTCCAATACAAGTCCCGAACTTTTTCGCCGAAAATGTGTCGGGCAAGTTTTCACAACCACTTTACCAGACATGAGCACTTTAACGAACGAAGGAAAACTAGTTCGATGGGTCGAGTTGAATGGCACAAAATACTCGAAAGGTGTTACTTTGTATCAAGATATTGATGAAGAAACAAGTTTCCCCATTTTCGGATGTGTTGAAGACATTCTCGTCACAAAAAATCAAGAAGTTTATTTTTTGCTTCGTAATTTTCAAACTATTTGCTTCAACAAAAAACGTCATGCTTTTTTAATTCAACCTATCGATTCGTATTCTTTTCTTAAGAGTAATCGACTACACGATTTTCACTTGCACACAGCCGTGCCAGGTGCAGCTGGCAATGCTTTTGTGACTTTGCTTCATAATTTTTAATTTGAATTTTCTTATGCTTTATTTTATAAAATTTGTCTTGTATTTTATGAATAAATTTGATTATTTTTTCATCAAATATGTTTCCTGATTGCTCGTTGTAACGTTTTCCACATAATTCAAAAATGTTCGGATCTTGCCAGTCGGATTTTTTTGTTTTATTTTTGTCGCTATTCTTGTTCTTCAATTTAGAAACTCCAAAAATATTAAAAACAAGAGTATAAAATTATATTTTCCTGTTGCACTGTCTGTCTTGAAACTTAGCGACAAAAAAAGGAAGAGAGTAAGAAAGATCGAGACATATACTGTATATGTATTCAGTATCGACTTTTTTTAGAGAACGACCAACGCAGAAATCCAAATTGGAGCCTAGTACTTAAGCACTCACAACTTTAGACAAAGTATACAAAACTGGACAGTGATAAAAAGGATCGTTTGTTTCTTTCTTTCTTTCTTTCCTTTTTCTTTACTGCTAACTTACCTATGTTTGCGTTTTCAAAGTCGTAAATTGGTAATTTTTTTTGAAACTGTTAAATTGAAGAGCAAATTAACGTTTTTTTAAATCAACATATTTGATGCTGCTGAAATGGAATGAAACTTATTGCGGAAACTGAGAAAAACTTTCTTTTCTATTCAAACCCATTTTTATGTCTTTTAATGCTTTCTTACTCAGCAGTACTGAATTTATTATTTTACAATAGTGAATTTTTCCTCTGTCATAGGACAATTTAATTTTAAACATCATTTTATGGAACGCCACTCTTTAAAATTATATCGAAAAGAGCAATAGAATTCTCAATTTCTAGGATGAAAAATTATATGCGAAAATGTAACTTCATAGGGAATTTTAAGAATTTATTTAATTTTAAGAAAAAAATTCTTCATCAAATAAATTTTAAAAATGTCCTTTGCAGATTTATCAACTCGCACTAAAAATTTAGTAAACGTTAGAGATAAAACTCGGCAACATAGTTTGCTGATTTTTGAACTACATTTTGGAAAAATATCCGTATCGATGGGAGCATTTTACACAATGTTTTGTAAAATTATCTCGCTGTGGAAAAAAAATTCAAAATCCTTCATTGAAAAATTATCAGGAAAACCTGAATATTTGGCAAAGCCTGAATGGATAATTTCACACCCCGGAATGTGAATTTTGAAAACTATATGTTTTGATAGAATATCAGCACAGTTGAGAAAATTTTACAAAACGGTGAGTTGTAAAAAAAGCCGCATCGCATTCCTAAAATGTCAAATCATTCATTTCAAAATTAACAATCCACACTGAAAATTTTGCATTCTATTTATTATGCAAAATTTGAGAAACGGTGGTTTGTTATTTTATAACAACGTTCGCCTGTGGCGTTTTTTTACAATTCAATTTTGCGAAATTTTCATTCTGCACTTAATATTTAACAAATAATTTTTTTCGGTGTATTTTTACTATTTTTTTCAGGTAAGAATACCACTTTTATTGGTGACCAATTCTCGGTAACTTTGCCATTTTATCTCGGTAACTTTGCCATTTTATCTCGGTAATTCTACCACAGTCGATAAAAAATATTGGCGTTCTTACCAAGGTCCAGTAAACTTACCGAGAAAGTTCAATAATCTTACCGAGATTTCTCGGTAAAATTACCAATTCCATAAATGGTAATTTTACCAAGAAAAAACCGGGATCACATAGAACCCTGAATTCTTGGTAATTTTACTCTTTTCTTAGTAAATACACCGAGATTTTTTTTCAGTGAGCTATTTGTAATATTTTATAAATTTAATACTTGTATACCTTAAAAAATGTCAAGAGCTCGTTTTATAAACCCAAAATTTTGGATCAAATAAAAAACTATCTATATATCTATCTACCTATCCACCTATCCACCTATCCACCTATCCACCTATCCATCTATCCACCTATCCACCTATCCACCTATCCACCTACCCACCTATCCACCTATCCACCTATCCATCTATCCATCTATCCATCTATCTATCTATCTATCTTTCTATCTATTTATCTATTTATGTATCTATCTATTTATTTATCTATAAGTACTTAGAAAAACATTTAATACCTCACCGGAGCTCGATGCCGAGATTAACGCGTGACGAACGTCGGAAAAGCGGGCGATTTTCCGGCAGGATTGGAACGAGGTTAACGGGGAAATTCGCGGCGACCCGGTTAGGATGTCGTCAAAGGCGTTAAACGACGGACGCGGACCGGGCTATCAATTGTGAAATTACTTACAAAGAATTTGAAGCGGGCGCATCCTTGAGTATGCGAGTCACGCTTTTTACCTATTAATTGGAGAGCGGCACTTCATGAAACTACCGTTCGCGGAATATTTTATCCCCGCCCACGGTCCCCGCTCAGTGGCGTGGCGTGCTTTGCGATATATCGATTGTTATGCCATTTAAACCTATGGTACAGAATCGATTATAAAGGTGTTCGCTGCGAACACCCTGTCTATCGATCTTTTTCCGTGGGTTTGAATGGCATAACAATCGATAGATTGCGATTCACGCCACGCCACTGTCCCTGCTCTGGGCTGCCAGACCTTCGCTCGGGCCTGCATTCGCCGCGGATTTCCCGAAAACAGCTTTCATATTTTCAACGGGAAAGGAATTCGTCCGTGTGGACAGAATCGGTGAAATGCTCGGTTAATTAGTTAATTAGTCGTTCCTGCCGTCAGAGATGTTTTAATGAATTCGCAACGACTATCCAATCATCGGAGAACGCTAGACAAAATGGCGTTTGATGAGATGCTGAATTTCTAATCGTGACTCACTGGCTACGTCACACTGGAAAAAAAAATACATTGGATCTAGAGTCCAGACTCTTGAAAACATCGACAAGAAAAAATACTCTTGAGTCAATCGGATTTTTGCGTGAATCAAGAACCAAGCCTCTTAATTTGAGCGGAATTCCTTTTGATTCAAGCAAAAATCCGATTGAATCAAGAGTATTTTTTCTTGTCAATGTTTTCAAGAGTCTGGACTCTAGATCCAATGTGTTTTTTTTCCAGTGCATCCTATCATGAGCGTAGATCTCAAACGGTGCTCCTATTCCATGCTCGTCAAAAGTTCCGAGATTTTGAACTTTTTTATTACGATTTTTCCCACTCCATAACCGTCAAGAAATCCAGGATCCCTAAAATATTTTTTTTTTTTCCAGAAATTCTGAGAAAGTTCCGGACAGTTCTAAAGATCCGGAACATTTCGAGAATTTCAAAAGTTCCGGAGAAAATTCAAAAAAATCTCAAAAGTTCCGGAATTTGGAGCTAGTTTAAGGAAATGGGGGAACTGCTCATAAGGGGCTTGGTGTACCTATCTTGCTCCTCTATAATTAGAAATACTATCATCTCTCTATGGAGATTTCAAAGAAAGTGAGGAAAGGGCTGTGAGAAGACAGGGTTTTATGGCGGATAGGTGCCGCAAAACACTGGAGAGCGCTGTAAAAGCGGCAGCCATTATGAAATGTAACATAAAAAATTTGCACAACGGATAACCTCAAAAACGTTAAGTTCTCGCTTCATTGTATAAAGCGATGGAGAAAAGGAAAAAGTTTGAAATGCTTTTTTAGGATAAATGGAAGGCTTGAGCATTAAATGAATACCTATGGCTAAATTAAGTGAGAACCTCAAAATGAGATCCCTCGAACCCCCATCTGCACGGATGAAAACCCCAGACCCCTTCTGAAAGCATAGGGGCCAGGTCATACCAATAATGTTGGTCTAGCTACGCCTATATGCATTCAACAGGTCAATATTTTCATCAAAGCAAGAACATAGCCACACACCGAAAAAAAGTGGAGATGATTTAACATTCTAAATGTAAAAAAAGTATGCGAGAACTGGTAGAATGCTGAATTACCCGCCACTGCAGTTAGTTTTACATCTTGGCATTGCTGAAGTAACTACTGTAGCGGACAATTCAGCACTTTGTAAGCTCTCGCACAATTTTTTTACATCCAGAAAGTTGTATGCAACTTCACTTTTTTTTTCGGTGCATAAACAAGCAACGGTTGCTACAGATATTGTAGACACCAAGGAACGAATTTTGATTGGCTCAGCAATCTTGTGCTTCATGCGACTCACTTTCATTTCGATTTCTTTGTGAAAGACCATTTAAACAAATTTTATAGCTCCTACTATCTGTATCTTCCCAGCCTCTATCTACAGAAGCTGCAGAGAGAACGTGAAAGGGCAAGGCCTCGGGACGTTATGGCGTAGGCCCCTGCGTCATATGCCATATTGTACAAGCGAATAGAAGTCACCCCTCTCTCTAACTTCAAAGTTTAATTAATGAGTTGCTCATCTGGAACTCTTCTTTGCCATGCAATCCCTCAAGAGCAACAATTTCAGCTCGTGAAGATGTCTCAGTTGGCCCATTCTTCCATTTCGACCGCCAACCTCAACAGTCAATGAGCTCTACACCGCGCGTATATTTGTCATGAAATTGGAGCTATGGCTCTTAAGTTCACTAATGTTCCACAGTTATTTCGGGATGGTATTCGGGAAACTTCTGGTGTGATGCAGGAAGAAAATTACAGATATCCATTCCCTCGTGATTTCGTTTCACAAACAGCTCAGGAGAGGCTCTTTACTACAGTCCCTTAGGGTTGAGACAACGCGGCTTATAGATATCAAAGACGGGAATTAAGATTCCACAAATCGGACGTTTTTTGTAATCATTGATCAACCCATTCCCGAATTCCTGTCTCCGCTTCCTTTCTCATTCCATTTGTTCCTTGCCGTACCCCCATTTCCCCGGACCATTCCAGTTTATAATCTTTGCAATTGGTGAAAATGTAATCTGTATTCCCGTTTGTGACACTGTGAAGTGTGGAGGCGCAACATACGGGAACCAATCAGGAATCGATTCGCATTGTCTTTACTCTCAGTATGCACGGACTCAACTCTTTACAATACCCTGATGCTCTGCTGATAGGTATACCCGTATTTTAGGTCTCCACAGTGTGACAAACGGAAAAAAAGATTACATTGTCACCAATGGCAAAGATTATAAACCGGAATGGACCGAGGAATTGGAGGTACGGCAAGTAACAAATGGAATGAGAGAGGGAACGGGGATGGGAATTCGGGAATGGGTTGATCAAAGATGACAAAAAACGTCCGATTAGTGTAATCCTTATTCCCGTGTGTGAAATCCATGAGTCACGTTGTCTCAACTCTCTCTATAAAGGCACTCTAGCGAGTCTAAAGCTGTTGATTGAGAACAGCATAATCTGGCGGGCAAATAGAGAAGAAGGAGCGACGGCACGGCTCGTAGGTCGGGGCGGGTCGGGAAATATTTCTTTTTGATGAGTCGCAACTTAGGTACGAAGCAGGGAAGTTTCCCGGATAAAAAGACATAAATAGAGCCGGGGAACTTGGCGGATATTACTAGGTATCAAATAAAAAGTTGTCCGAACGAACAAATATCAATTAACGAAGTTGTGACACTTGCCGGCGATTTTATCTGAGCAATAAATCGGGAACAGATGCCCTTTTTTGCTCCGGGCCCGAGCCCCGCTCCTTTTGTTTCCGGCATTTTATTTATTCATGCTCTTTCCCACCATTGTTCGGCTCTTTTATCATTGTTCCTTTTCGATATTGCGCTCCGTCTTCGAGCTACTTTTATTGGAAATCGCTTCATTTTCGGCGAACTCCCGACCCGAGTTTCGAGTGCTAATGCTTCGACGATTGAAGCGTTTAAATGAAAGGACCTCGGCGTCCTCAACCCTAAGAATTCGTCTCAAGAACTCGCGCGACGTTTGTAGTTATGACGTCGCAACGTGCATTTTTATTTGGACCGCGTTTAGCAGAAAGTAACCAAGCCACAACAGCTATTGCCAAATTTAATTGGGCAATTTATTTGTTTGCATGAAAACGGCCGTGTGGATTTTTGAGCAAATTTCAGTGAATTTTCTGCACATTACGAAGCGAATTCCCTAAAATTTTCGAAAGCATCTGCGCAAATACGTTCTCTTGTAAAAAAAAAAAGATCGCTTAAGGTGACTCCTCCCCAGATTGTAAAAATCCCATGTTCTGTATCCCAGATTGTAAAAAAAACATTGATATATCGAACACATTTTGCTAAATTACGAGTTTTGCTTTTATTTTTTTGTAAAAACATAGATGGAACACTTTACGAGCATTCTAAAACAGTCTATTGGTGAAAAATATTTTCCGAAAACCCTTGGTGCAAATCGAATGCCATATCTCGCGTGTAGTCTGATTTGGCTTTAATTTAGGGTTTTCGGTAAAGATTTTTCACCAAGTGACTGCTGAAGAATGCTCGTACACTTTTCTATCTCTGCTTTTACGAAAAAATAAAAGCAAAACTCGTAATTTAGCAAAATTTGTTTGATATATCAATGCTTGTTTACAGCATGGGAGGAATTACCTTAAATTTGGCAGGAGCGGATGTGGCTTGGTTCTTTTCTGCTAAACGCAGTCCATTTCTGCTAGCCAGAGGCGATACATCAAGAGTGACAATTCAAACCTGTTAAGCACCCTTTGATATTATTCAAATCGGGCTAAATGCTCCTTATTGCAAAATAACCTAAATTATTCCACATTATGGAGTTTTCATTGATTATTTTTCACTAAATTTGGACCTTACTATCATGACAAAAATTAGACCACGTTAAGCAGAAAGAAACCAAGTCACACCAGCTATTGCCAAAAATCGGACAATTTAATTGTTTACATGAAAACGGTTGTGTGGATTGTTGTGCAAATTTCAGTGAATTTTGTGCATAGTACGAGGCAAATTCTTCAAAAATTTCAGAAGAATCCGAGCAAACGTCCAGTTGTAAAAAATTAAATTGCCTAGTTTAATTGGGCAATGGTTGATATGACTTGGCTCCTTTCTGTTAAACGCGGTCCATTCCTGCTAGCCAGAGGCCATACATCGAGAGTGAGAATTTATACTTGTTTATACTACTCAGATCGAGCTAAGTGGTGCTCCTTATTCCAAAGAACCTGCGTCATTTGGCTTCATAGAGTTTTCATTGATTATTTTTCTCAAAATTTTGATCTTATTTTCATGACAAAAACTGTTCTTTCCGTACCACTGGATTCCCATTAAAAAAGAAAAACGGTTGCACAATATCAGCAACCCAATGGCGCACACACGCATGGCTTTAGTGGCTTCTCTAATATCCATTCTTCACTTCATCCTTGAAAGGCAAAGAGTCGATACACTGAACTCCTAAAAACAGTATCGATACGGTGGAGCGCTTTCAAAATTAAATACTAGAAATTCGACTCTGTTCAGAAAGTTGAACCTAAAATGGCGATGAAAAGTACTCCAGGAAAGTGAGTTATCATTGAATTTTTCAAACATCAGACACTGCACACTTCGCAACGACAAAGCATTCTTTGAATGCAGCACTGAAACTTCGAAAAGTGGGAACAGACGTACTACGTACTTGATCCCTCCCACAAAAGTTGAATTTACCGCACGGCTGCCGATTCTGAGGATCCCCCTAGCGTCAAGGACATGGAAAAATATCAATTCTGCGGAAAATCGGCAACTCGGCTCGAAGAAAGCCAACACGCGCGTGGAAGATCACAGGACTCAGCTGGGATTCTGAGGCACGTTCGCCGCAACGGGGCAACGGGAAGAGCGAAACTTGACAAAAGAAGTGAAACACGAGGAGCAAGTCGTTTCAGACCAAAGGCGTATCGAATATTCGTCTCACATAACCATAAAGTTAAGGGCAGTGAGACTAACGGCCCGGCCAACTTCTTACGGAGCGGGCACCCCGAGTCATGCGCCGGGCTCAGCGATGAAGGGCTGGCGAAGTTGGGTCCCCGAAATCCCTCCAGTAATTTTGCATAACCCCTTTTCAGAAGAGGAAATATATTAAGTCTACCCACCCTATGGAGCGCTATAGAATTCCTTGATGAAGTGTGTATTTTTAGAGTTACGAAAGTACTAACTTGGTATCGGAGAGACAGAGCAGCGGGCTGATTATTGAAATTGATCGACAAAGCTATAGATAAAGAAGACAAAAGAGGTATGGAGAGATCCTATTGGTGAAAGCGGGTGGTTGCAATGGACAAAGGAGGTAGGTAATAGACTAACTAACGGCAACTCACTAGAAACCCTACAGTTAGTCTATCATTTTCTCCCTTTGTCGATAGGAACCACCCATTTCAACCAATAGGATCGCTCCATACACCCTATGTCTTCTTTGTTTATAGCTTTGTCCATCAATTTCAATAATCAGTCCGCAGCAGACTGTCGATTAACCGACACCTTTAATGGATTGCATTTTGCAAAAAGGAACCAGAAGCATTGTCACGTTGCTAAGATTGTGCGACTTCACCCTTTGCAATAAAATTACTGTAATCATGCAAAAATATGAAATTTACATGGTAATTTTTGTCTTAAATTTACAGTTTTTAGCGTGTGAATGTTTATAGATGATCATGTTTTTCTTCCAAGACAAGGGAAGCTGCACAATCTTAGCAACATTGCAATGCTCTTGGTTCCTTTTTGCAAAATGCAGTCCTATTATCCAACACGATTTTTTTTTTTTACCCCTGGAGCGTAGCATTTCCGCACTATTTCGGTACTTCTGGACGTGTAGTCACCCTGTAGTCCCTTGCGGCAGAATGTAGTCCATGTATTCCTACTTTTTAAGCACCCTGTACGTGATGAGGACTATTAGCCCCTCCCGCTCTCAACTAAACTCGGAGACATGAAATAGAGAAAATTTCGGGCCTTCTTGCAAAATTTCCGCACTATTTCCGTACTTCCAGACCGACCTTAAAAAATCAAAGCAATTTCCGGACTTGTAGTCACCCTATAGTCCCTTGTGGTAGAATGTAGTGCAAGTATCCCTACTTTTTAAGCACCCTGTATGTGATGAGGACTATTAGCGCCTCCCGCTCTCGACTAAACTCGGAGACATGAATCCGTAGGAGCTGGCATAATACTTCTGGGAAACGCAGCAGTTGATTCGGATGCATTTCGGAGTGGATAAAAGCCGGCATTATTAACTGAGCTCCGTAACTATTGAGGCGATTACGACAATTCGGGAACATCAACGCCCAAGGCGAGAGCCGCTCGCCGTTTTCAGGAGATTTAGAGTCGGGAGTCGTAAATCTGCATCTTAACTCCGCATACTAAATAAAACTAAAAAACTACACTCCCTCCGCCTCCCGCTCACCCGACCCTGGGGTGTAATCTCCTATCCGCCAGATAGCGACGAGTATTTAAATCCCATTTGTTTTATTTATTTCGCGTTCCGCCGCTGTTATTTTTTGGCCGTGAGTTTGATCCTGGCCTCGTTGCCACTCAGGGTGGCGAGAAATGTAAGGAGGAATGAATGATAGGGAATTTCAGCGAAATGTTTAATGAGAATTCACGAGGCTGTGAAATATTTCATGAAATTTCTCGAAGATATGAAATATTTCATGTTCACGAGGCTGTGAAATATTTCATAAAATTTCACGAGGTTGTGAAATATTTCATGTTCACGAGGCTGTGAAATATTTTATATTTTCCACGAGGCTGTGAAATATTTCATGTTTACGAGGCTGTGAAATATTTTAGAATAAAAAATAAAAGGGGAGATTTTAGAACACCGCAAATGGGAACGTTCAGTTTCACCGTCAAGATGTGATTCGGATATAAATGGAGAGTAAATAGAAGTAACATTTTCTACCAAAGGCACCCCTTGAAATTTAAAATGTGACGAGATAAACATCAACATTTGCAGTTTTAGTCAAACATTTCATGTCCGACCTCTCTAATTGACTCGATCCACTGTGTAGAACTTTTCGTTACTCGGAATTCAGTTACGCTTTCCAGCTTTTTTTACGTATAACGGCTGAAATAAAATTCAGCAGATTAAAGTCTGACGATGTGTTTCATTCGTATCTAATGCTTAGTGTGTACCTGGAACGAGATGTATTTAAATTGAGATATTCTCTAAAAATAGATTAGAAAACACGAATTGCATTCGTTGGATGCATTTTTACCTCTCGCGGCAATAGTGGAGAGTATTTGCAGGCTTCCTTTACTTCTGAGCGCGACTTTTTTTTTATTCAGCACGCGAAATTGCACGGAAATTTGGCAGAAGAGATCGTAAGAACGCCAAGAAAACGGCGAGGAAAGAACGGGATGAAATTAGTCATGCAAGAAGATAAAAAAGGGAGGCTTCACGGGGACGAGAGCCTAAGGGGAACGTGGCAGGATTTTGGAACGAGGCCAGTCAACGCACCGCAGCCTGCCAATCCCGTTGGACAATTCCACGATTAAAACGGTGTTGCCTAGCACCTAAAAAAGTACCCATTAAAATGAATATACTCGAACGGAAGACATTTAGTAGAGAAAAACTGAATAATTTTAATTTTTGGCAACCTTGAGAGCAAGGATGCCAGATATTAAAAAAACATCCTAGTATCCTTGATGCTAGGACACATGACACGACTCAAGACGAGTATTGCCGTGCTAAGGAAAAATGCCAAATGAGCCTTCACGTGTTGCCAAATTTTGTCTGGCAAATCACTAATTTTCAAGAAAATTTTTGGATATTTTTCTGCCAATTTCTCAGATAATTTTGTATGTAATTTGAACCGCGTCAAATTTCCTTCAAACGACAGAAATAGTAGCATAATCTTAGCATGGCGCCTGGAGGCGTTTAGTATGTTTCGGATTTTCACCCTTCACCTGATAAATTAGGTGCAATATTTATTTCCATCGATGCACCGCGTTTGCTTAAAACGAACTAGAATAATAACCAGCTCGGTACAAATAGCACGGATAAGAGGGACAGGACAAATACGCATGGGTATATGAACCGTTACAGTCTGAGGCAACCCAACTAAACAGTTGCATTGCACGTTGAAAACCACCCTCTCGTGTCTGAATGTTTGATGAAAAACTCAGCAACATCCTGCAGTAAAACTTTCCATGAATTGTCTCTCTGAGTAAAGAAACATATGTTCACAAAAGTTGATCTTACGTTGTTTTCTGGAAAATATGAATAAAGAACAATTGATGACGTTTTTTAGAGTGGAATTCTATTATGCTATCTCCAGTCGGTGTCATTCAGTCGTTTCTGTTCTGAACCGTTCCCTCCCACTTTGTCTATTTTCCCCGGTCACGCAAGGTAATCCAGGTCCGATTTCGCTCCGCCCTTCGTTAAATACCAATTCCCAGACCAGAATAAGTATAGCTTCTGATGAAACGCGTGCTTTTTCTTTTGCTTGCACATTTATACGGGCTGATAAGACAATAAACGTTCATTCCAAAACCAATCCAAGTGATAGATTGCATGCTTGCAGTTGAACTATCAACCACCGAGCTTCGATCAGAACCAAAAACATTATCTGAATCCATCAAATAAAAAACACTATGAATGCCTGCTGCACAGTTTTTTTATTGCTCAAATCGGAAGAACTAAGGATCCTGATGCCACGGGAATTTTTCCGGAGTTTTTTGACCACCGTAAACCCCAAAAAATCAACTTAAAACGCCCCAGAATTTTTCAAAACTGTCACTTTCGCGGGAACCGATACGGTCCTTCCGTGACGCCACAGTACATGACAAACCTGGTATCTTCATAGTTTAAAATGCATTGCTCCATTAGGAATTGGCAGCCGTTTGATGAAGAGACCAGCTTTGTTATGTACCGGCTCCTTTCCCGCGGAAAAGTGACCACTCTGAATAAGTTGGTTTCTAAAACAGCTTTCTCGAGTTTGAGAGGTGATTTCAAAAATTTTTAACAGCGCAGTCGTTATTTTTGTGAAATTAGCCATTGGAATCAGTTATCAATTGACAAACCCCTGCACCTTGCACAAAGCCCATTGACACATTAACCACAAATGAATGACTCACGTGCACAGTAGTTGCATCTTATGACTATATTAGTACTCACAAAATTTTGCAATTTTGTTAAACGTTTGATAAGATTTGCA
Source organism: Bemisia tabaci (assembly GCF_001854935.1). Lineage (NCBI taxonomy): Eukaryota > Metazoa > Arthropoda > Insecta > Hemiptera > Aleyrodidae > Bemisia > Bemisia tabaci. The sequence continues at coordinate 2,032,140 of NW_017547189.1, forward strand.
GGAATATTAACAAGATGGAAAATCCATAAAATTTCATTTCACAAACTACCTAAAAGATGTCTGCCGATTTTAATACGTCGATAATTTGAAGATCATTTCTTGCAAAGACTCAAAAAACTGTGAGAACACGGCAACGTCAAGTTAACGAGTCTCAAATGTTGCATTATGATCAGACAAAACTGGTTACTATAAAATATATTTATAAAAGAAGTTCACTGATTGTGAGCTCCATTAAAATACGCCACAGGAGAAGAAACTGCGTGCCTATAGTTTTTTTAGAGTCACTTACTGACGCGTAGAAAAATGATAGTTATGTACCTGCAAAGCCACAAAAACGCTTCTTAATTCATGTTAGCTTCCGCATTCCTCACCTGAAACATACAAAAAATACCATGTATAAGAAACTTTGAAAATGTGTGGTATAAAAAAATTGAAAATACATGGTATTGACATTCAGAGCACCTTCTCTTCCCTCCCCTCTCCATCCTTATGAAGAATCATTGCTGTATAACCATTACGCACGTACTGATTTTCGCTCTCTCCAGCGGTTTTCAAGGGCAACATTTTAGAGACGCGCTATTACAACACTTGTATATTGCACTCTATATCAACATGTTTTAATATCTTCAGAATTGACCCGTTCAACGGAGAAGAATTTAGACATCCATGACCAAGAAATAAGGCCCTCAATGCAGTAAGCGGCAGTGAAACTTGCCCAAAGCGTATAATCCGCCCATACTGCCGTGCTAAGGAAAAACGCCATATAAACATTCGAATAATGCCAAATTTACCCTCAGAAAATATACTTATTTTTGATAGAAATTATGTATATTTTCCCTTGAAATTTCAGACTGTTGAGAACAAATTACGAACGAATTTCTCCGAAAATCGAAAAAGCAATAATCAAAAATTTCCCTGGAAATTCAAGATTTGTCGAGGAAAATTTGGCAACGCCTGGTGGCACGTACGGCGTTTTTCCTTAGCGTAGTAGCATACCTCTATCGCGCCCCGCGCTGGGGGAAAACGCCGCACAGGCGTTTACGCGTTGCCAAATTTCTCACTCTCTTGATAAATATGAACTTGCCGGTTAATTTGTGAATATTTCTTTCCAGATTTCTCCGTGAATTTTATTTGTGATTTCCTCAAATTTATCGGATAATCTCAAGGAAAAATACGCATGAATCCCCTCGAAAATAGACATTTAAACGGAGAAAATTTGGCAACGTCCGGTTGTTGATACGCCGTTCTTCTTTACCACGGCAGAATAGCTGAGGATCACGTCCGGCCTACACAGGGCGACGGGTCCGCGGAGGGCGGGAAACTTCCGAGCGGTACGTAAAGAATTGCCGTTTATAAGTTGCTCAACTTGGGACATAAAAGTTGAATCATGAGCGCAATATTTGCTCTTCGAGGACGAATGAGTGTATAACGTACGTTTCTATTGCGAAACTTTGGCGGGATACTGCCAGCGCGCGGCGATAAAATATGGGCGCCGAGCTCATATTTTATTTATCGGCCGTTTGATGCGGTTCCGAAGGAGCTGGCGCGTCGCGTCGTGGCCGCGGGTGTTAACGGCGACCGAGTTAATTGATTCCGCCGTCCAACAATCGGACTTCATCTCCGAGAAGGGACACTGGCCGTTGACCGCTGGCCAATGAGAGGTCTCAAAAATGTATCGATATGAATCCATTCTGAGTTCCTATTCGCGACGTGTGCAAACGGCGTGAGCAATGCTGTCACATCTCCAAGTGCACCACGACCGATTAGACGTCTCAGAGCTAAACGAGTTTATCAACGACCAAGTTTTGAATATTTTTTTTCTTCATGAATAACAGCAGGCTGCTTGTTAAAATTGATGGAAAAAGCGATAAACAAGGAAGACATATAGAGTATGGGGGCAAATCAGAAACCATTCTTTCTCTAGCAAAAGATTGCAACAGGCCCATCAAAGAAATTAACTCTTCCACAAATATTTTTCAGGACCACTGCTGAAAGAACAGCTCCACAAGATGCATTAAAGTCAATGCGGGCGGTGTGATCGACCCGTAGTTAGGTTACGTTAGGTTCAGCAACTAAACTAACTCCGCTGCAAACCATACGGTATCATGCAATATTGAAGGCGCGACATACTAGCGTACAGTCATGAATCGGCGAGTGTTCGAGGTAAAAGAGTGAATTTTAGACTATGAAATATTACTAAATTCACTCATGGTGATTATTGAGCCATTTTCTACAAGAAACAACTCTTCTTTTTGCTCTAGCTGAAGCACGCAACATCGGGCTGATTTTTGCAATTGGCAAACAAAGCAATGAACAAAGAAAGACATAGGGAGTTTGGAGCGATCCTATCGGTTGAAATGGGTTTTTCTAATAGACCAAGGGAGAAAATGATGGACTAACTGAAGGGTCGAAATCACGATACATTTTTCAAATTGAGTTCTGAGTAGAGACATTATTATTATTCTTAATTGATTTATTATGGGAATCTTGTATCAGAGGAGGATTGAAATGTGTGTGAAACGAAGTTCTAATTATTTTTCGAGGGTACAGGTAAGATTGATTTCGCTGCCTGATTTGGCCTACATTGATCATGGTTTTATCGCGAACCTGAAGTTAGGATTTTCTCTATATAATGTAAACTACGAACATTTATCTATTATTTGGATCGAGTTCATTAGAAAGGAACCAACCCACATTTACGAACAAATTGAGTTAGGAATGATTGTGAGTTCCTTTAGCTGTATCTGCTGTATCTCCTGCCAAAAACTCAAAGTCCAAAAAAAAAATATTAGTTCGTTAAAAGAGGAGTTAAAGTTTACTTTCTGCATTGAGCCTCATGCAGGAATAAAACTTCGAACTTCTTTCTCTCAGTTTAAACTGGATGTGTTTTGGTTCCTCTCTGATAAACTCGGTCCATTTATGAATTAATTTTGGAAGTTTTCAATATGCGTAGTGCACTGAAAAAAAATTCTCGGTTTTACCCAGGTCCGTTGGTACCTTTACCATCTCACTTTTTTTACCAATTATTGTTAATTTTACCAAGGCAGACTGGTAAGCTTACCTAAAAACCGCCATTTTTACTTTTTTTTCAGGTAAGGATACCACTTTTATTGGTAATCAATTCCCCGTAACTTTGCCATTTTATCTCGGTAATTTTACCACTGTCGATAAAAAATATTGGTGTTTTTACCGAGGTCCAGTAAAGTTACCGAGACAGTTCAATAATTTTACCGAGGTTTCTCGGTAAAACTACCAATTCCATAAATGGTAATTTTACCAAGAAAAAATTGGGATCAAATAGAACCCCGAATTCTTGGTAATTTTACCCTTTTCTTAGTAAATACACCGAGATTTTTTTTTTCAGTGTGAGCCTATTTATGTCAAAGACACGTGATTGAAGTATAAATGAAGAATTGAAGGCACGATGTCAGCAGGGATCCGGAGCGAGCCGGAGCCAAGGCGGCTCCTTCTCGTTTTTCAGGCTCCAGCTCCGAGCCTGGAGCTTCTTGGACCCAATATTGGGCTCCAGGCTCCGGAGCTGGAGCTTCGTGATAGGGATGGTTGGCTCCGAGCTCCAGGGCGGAGCCAGTCAATTTTATTTAGCAGCTCCAGGCTCCGGAGCCAGAGCCTCTTCAGAAAACTACAAGGCTCCGGGCTCCGGAGAGGAGCCAGTTGATTTGATTTTGCAGCTCCGGGCTCCGGAGCCGGAGCTTCATGAGAAATATAGTTAGCTCCGGGCTCCGCACCTGGAGCTTCTTGAAAAAATAAGTTGGCTCCGGGCTCCGCACCTGGAGCTTCTTGAAAAAATAAGTCGGCTCCGGGCTCCGGAGCCAATCCAAGGATTTTATTTTCGTAGCTCCGGGCGTCGGAGCCGGAGCTTCTTGGAAAATAGTAGGCTCCGGCCCCCTGAGCGTAGCTTTTAAATTTTATTTGGCAGCTTCGAGCACGGAGTTGGAGTTTCGTGAAGAAAACATAGTTCAGTTTGTTCTGTGCTGATGCAAAGCCATAGGCGGTTCTACGGGGGTGCCAGTGGGTGCCGTGCACCCCCAAGCAAAAATTAAGTACGGTTACCGGGACCGTGAAAGAGGCTTTTGGGCAAGTAAAAACGTCAATAAAAATCGTATTATGAAGCGCAAAAAATTGGCAATATTTTTATTTCATGAATTTTTGAAATCTGCAGGTATTCAATGATTACGGGCAAGGGGTGATGGGACGAGGGGGATCTCGTAAGATTGTAGTTTTGATGGAAAGTTTTGCTAACAATTTTCTACATTGAATTTATAGGAATTTAAGTAGAAAGGAAGGAGAAAAAAAGAGAAAGGAGGGTAGGAAAGGGATAAAACTTGAGGGCCGAAACTTAGGCCTCCCCTGAGCGATCGTCCCCTCCGGGATCGGTCTCCGACATTTTCCACCTCTGGGCACCTCCAAGCATGAAGGTCTAGAACCGCCTAAGTACAAAGTAATATTTCGAGAAATTGGTCGATTTTGCGTTTGTTCGTTTAGGCTGGTTTTGCAATGATAATGGAGAGAGGATATAATATCTATCTATATGTCGCAGGAAATTAGCAATCGCCGGCAATTTGCAAGCGGTTCATCACACGTTGTTTCAATAAATCGCAATGATGCGCATCGGCGTAATGCAATTTTTGAGGGTTATGGTCTTCAATAGTATGAGCTCAGCTTGAAGCGCCTTCTTTTTTTGTGATACTCTACGTTTTGTCACGATGTTAGTTTAGTTGCCTGTCCGATCTCAATCCAACTAATGTCACAGAGTTCACTACACGCTCTTCTAAGTGTGCATATTCCTGCCACGTTTTTCAGGATGTAAAAGTGTCTATTCACATTACAGGCAACATAATCAGCACTCTAATCTCGTTCTTTTATTTCTAAATTTTATGATTTCCTATATTTATCCACCACCAGCTTGTAAATTGCCGGCGATTGCGAATTGCCTGCGACATATACCTATAAGCTCCGAGACCTCCTAAATTTGCATATCTGGTAACGGTTTTTGTTAGTTCCAGCGTTCTACCGGGCCGATTTTCATAATTTTTGCGGCTGTCGATGAGAAATTTTCTCTAAATGAGCCGCGCGCTTTATTCAGATTTTGAAAATATGACCCAGGTTTTATTTTTATATTACGTGGTAAAGTTGCGAATTCTCCCATTTAAACAATTTAAATTTTCATGTTTTTTCACGGTTCATTTGAGCCTTCTACTAAGCCGATTTCCATGATTCTTGCGGCTATCGGCAGGAAATTGTTTCGAGATGAGCCCGCTCTAATCAGATTTTGAAAATAGGACTCAGATTTTTTACAATCACGTTATAAAAGTGAGCGAATACGTAGAATGCTTCCCAACTGCTGCTATGCACCGAAGGGTGCGCAGTGGCTGACAATGAGTAGCCTGCTCATCAGCGCTACTGCTTGAACACAAGTTCGAATGATTTGGACATCAATGCCGTTATACAGCGTTCCGTACTTGCGTACCTGCCTCGCGCCGCGCCGCGCCGCGCCGCGCCGCCCGCCCGCCCGCCCGCCCGCCGGACTTGCCGCGTCTCTTATCTCCCTTCATAGCATCCTTTTCTGGAGTCTGTCTCACATTCTCTTTCAGTTATGCGTACATTTTACACATTTTTGACCGATTGCGTTGAACTGGTTCTGTTGTGAGATGAGAAACAATGCCTCCTCGCCTCGCTGAACCGAAACCTAGGTGGCACAGCGGCACCTCATTCACACCTTATCATCCGGAGTTCCGGGCAAGTTCGCCCACTCACACTCGGTCCCTCCTCAGTCCTCCCGGGACACGCTTGCCAACTTCCCTTCTCCTCATTCACTTTGTTTTCCTTATATTGATTTTGTTTTACCTCGATCACGGATACCTTTTCGATCGAGTGTCAAGTCTGTCACCTTCGTCCGTCGATCGCATCGCTCGCCCCTCAGATTTTCGTTCGCTCCCTGCCCATTCCGTTCCTTTCTTCTCTGACTCCCTCATACTAATGAATCCGCCAGAGTGACTTCTCACGCATGAGTTTTGCATTCTCGATTGCCTCCCTCACTTTTGGAATCTTGTCTAATAATGCCGGATTATGCCTCACAATATTTTTGACCACTTCAGTTTTGATTTTAAAAATTGTTTTCTCTAAAACAGGAGAGGTAACTGTTTCTTGTGCGGCATCTTCGGCTCCGTGACCCCCCCCCCTTCAATTTTACGGTGTCTTTGGATAATTATTTTTGTAGAAAGGACTCAAATAATTAGAGCAGAGGTGCCCGGTGCCCCGAACTTGTTAAGGAGTTTTTAATATACATGTGGCTCTGTGCTTTCGGACGGAGATCGGAATTTATTTTTGGAAAGATTCTTGGGCTTACAATCAGAAGCTTTGGTCCTGTTTAAACGTATGCTTTTGCCCTTCTTTCAACAATACTTAAACAGAAGACGGTGTACAGAATTTGCGAATATACACTATACAACTATTTCAACTTCTGAGCCGCTTAAATCGTATCTACAGAGTTGAGGGTGAACTTAATTCTTCACTTCCGTTTTCATTTAATCAGATCTAATGGCAAGATGGCGGAAGGGGGGGTAGGGTGTACCTTATTTTTTAGTTTTGCGAAAAGCAATTTGCTCAACCTATAAAAAGTTTCTATGTGATCTCTAAAAGAACTCCCTCAAAGGAAAATGTTTTAAAAAAATGTTTACCAGTGCCTCAAAGGGCCTAAAGGGTCTAAATCCAAAATTAAAAATTTTGGCAACCGACGTATCAAATTTGAGGCAAAATTGCATATTGCAGTTCTTAGGTCGGAAATTCCGTCGGTTTTGGCGTGTCTTCAAGCGTATAAGGTCACAAACGGTCCAATGACGACGTGAGGCTATGGGCCGGCGGGGCGCGCCGCGGTCGGCCGCTGAACGCGCGGGCCAAGGCGCAAGCTTTATAGGGTGGTCCAAGTTAACATGGGAATTTGTTTTCGCTCAATGAACCGGCGCCCCCTACATTAGATCTTTACCATCCTACGATATGATACCTGCCAAGTATTTTCGTCCTCCGACAGTATATTAACACGTGTCCGGGGCCGCAGTGAGGCTGACAATCTCCAAAAACATTACATTGACTTAAATGGGGCGACAATGGGCCGATCCGCGGCATTTCGTTTTTCGGCTGTAACGATGCATACCACGTATTTTTACTTCCTGATAATATTAAGACCTGCAAACGTGTGACTGTTTTTTGAGAAAATTGAAGAAAATAGCAAAAAATAGTAAAAAAGACGATATTATAAAACTTCGCGACGTTGTACCTCTAAAAAACACCTCTAAATAATTTATCGATCGAATCGATGTCGATAGATTCACGTCGATCGATTCACGTTTTTAATTTTTGATCGATTCATGTCGATCGAATCCATACCTACCCTCCGTATTGAGATTGAGAGGTAGAGCAGCGAACCTCTGATACGTCACAAATAATTAGTTACCAAATATTGGGGTGAATGCGATAAGCGCATGTTGAATCAAAATTGATCGATCGCTCTGATAAAGTAATCGAAATAAATATACGAGAATCGAGACATGGTCTTTTCATGGTTTGCCTGGTTAAATTATTTTTTTGTTTTGGGAGGGAGGGAGGGAGGGGGGCAAGCACATAGAATGATTTTTGGTAATTCTAAGTAAACAAAACACATGGTAATAATAGAATTTAGGGACAGAGCTGCTATGGTCTTTAACGCTGGTGCTTTTATTTATCGAAACGGGAGGGAAAAAATTATTGTGATCAATATGAAAATTCATCTGCAATTATTTGCTGAACATGGTAAATCTTGTTTAAACATTACAAATTAACATCTTGATCGTAACGGCATTCAGAACGAAACGGCATTTTGATCGAAGCGATGTTTCAAAGCGGAACAGGTCTTGGAACGATGATCGAAAAAATCGATCGATCGTTTCGGGGACAGGCCTACTTGCATGAGAATAAGAGTTCATGATTTTTGTGAAAACATGGTGATAAATTTTAAATATGATTTTTTGGAGAAAATCTGAGGTCAAATTCGGATTCAGCACATCAAAATCGTATGGGGCACCAATTTTGAGTGTATTAATATCTAAATGGGAAGCCGTAATGATGTTTAATCACCGAAAAGTGAATTGGAACCATACATTTAATGCGACAGGCAGAGGTGACGGTGAAAAGATGGTTGACTCCACACTCGGATGAAAGAAAAAGGTAGCCGTGATCGAAGGCTACGAAACGATGAGGAAAACAAGGTGAATAAAGAGAGACCGAGATCCGGGGAGCGGTACCGGCTGATTACAGGAATCAGGTGAGCGAGCGCCGCGCCGCGCCGAGCGGGTCGTAGCAGTGCATGAATACCTTGCCCGAAAAGATAAGACATGACGCGATTGAGGCGCAAGGGTGCCAATATGGTCTTGGACGACAGGAGGAGGCCACTGTCACTCTCAACACAACCAGTTCAAAGCAAACGGTCAAAAGGGTCTAAAAACGGACGTACGACTGAACGTCTGGCGAACTCCGTGAAGGGATGCACGGAAGCTAAAGGAATAAGATAAGAGACACGGTCGGCGGCTGATGGCGCCGCCGGCGCGAAGCAGATACTTAACGCAGTGAGGTTTCGATATGCTATGAATTTTATATCCATCTATTTTATTTTCATCAGATTAGGAATTCAAGGTTCCCAGAAAAGTTAAGTGCCGGAAATTCCCGAGAAAATATTTCGGGAACGTCTACCTCCGGCTTTTGAGGTATAAGTAATCACTGTGAGCAGGCCCGCCACGTCCCATCTCGGGCCCTGGTACCAGTTTTAAGGCCCGCGCCCCAAGCACCGGGGGGAGGGGGAGTCCGAGGGCCACCCCATGAGAAATGTTTGAATTTATAAATCTATTCGGACGCGTTTTGAAGCTTCCATGACGAACTTTTCCATCAATTTCTGCGGACTAAGTACGCTTTTTTTTCTACTTTCAGCACAAAATACGCGCGAATTGTTGCATTCAAAACACCTGGAAAATGTTTATTTTTTTCTTTTTTTTTGGGGGGGGGGCTATGATACTATTTTCAATTCTAAAGGGGGCCAGGCCCCCTGGACTCCCCCTTCGTTTGTGTATGGCAAGGGAGTTGAGCCATGAGCCATGAGCCATTAAAGTCGAGGATGCCCTGACTGGAGACTCTTAGCATCTGACGACGGAAGAAAATGAATTGCAGTTACTAAAAATATCCTTCTGTACTGAAAATCTTGAAAATTTAAGAAGAATTCTACAGTACCCCAGCGTGTTTTTGAAAATTTATTCACCTTTTGCGAAATTTTTAGGGTAAATTTTTCACTTTTTCTAACGAAACAAGGGTTGCATGTGAATTCGTAGTGGTTTTTTACGGGCAGCACGGGCACGAGCCCCTTCCGGGACCCGGGCCCCGGTACCAGTGACCCAGTACCCCCCCCCCCTTGTGGCGGGCCTGACTGCGAGAGTGGATCAATTGATAGTACTCGGAATGTATTTAAGAGTGGATCTCAATTTCAACCGTAAATTTTTTCCAGAAAAGCAAAGTGTAAACGTGTGAGTGTAAAAATGCATTAACTATTTGCTAAAACGAACGAATTATTTGGTCCCGATCCCGATTGTTTTTTAAACTAACGGCTCACGAATAATTTGATTCCGATTATTTCTTCACTTAACGCCGCACGAATAATTTGTTAGTTGTTTGCTGATAACTATAACGAATTATTCGGTTCCAATTAGTTGTCGAATTGACGAATTATTCGGCTCCGATTAATTGTAGATTTGACAACCATGAATCAATCGTTAGTTGTTTGCGGACGATTGACGAATTATTCGGCTCCGATTAAATTGTAGATTTGACAACCATGAATCAATCGTTAGTACTGTTTGCGACGATTGACGAATTATTCGGCCCAAAATCGAAGCAAAAAATCGTATACATCTGATAAAGCAGTTTCGTAATGGAGCTATGGCTCCAGCCCAAAGCTCCGACCTCGGGAGCCTAGACGAATCTGTTTTTCCAGGCTCCGAGCGCCGGATTCCTGCTAAATGTTACTTTTACTCAGCTTCGGTTGCCGGAGCCGGAGCCAAGCCAAATGTATAGTCTCAGAAGCTCCGGTTCGAAGCCGGCTCCTACCATGGAGCCTAATTTTAGCTCCGGACCGACGCTGGCTCCGGCCATGGAGCCACATTTTAGCTGTAGACCGGAGCTAGCTCCGACTGCAGAGCCTAATTTTAGCTCCGAGTTCGGAGCTAGCTACAACCTGGAGCCCAATCTGGGGCTCCGGGCCGGAGTTAGCTCCAACCGGTGAGCTAAATTTTAGCTCCGGGCCGAAGCTAGCCTCTACCTGGAGCCCGATCCGTGGCTCCGGCCCGGAGCTAGCTCCGACCGTGGAGCCTAATCTTGGCTCCAGGCCGGAGCTATCTGCGGCCTGGAGCTCGAGCCAGAGCTCCTGCCCGAAGCTAGCTCCAACCATGGAGCCTAATCCTGGCTCCGGGCCGGAGCTAACTCCACCCTGGGAGCCCGATTCGGAGCTAGCTCCGGACCCCTGGTACTGGTTCCTTCCTGATAAACTTGGTCCATTTATGAATTAATTTTGGAAGTTTTCGATATGCGTAGTGTGTTCTACGTGAAATTTCGCCAAGAAAACGTGTACCGAAGGGGTGAGCTTCTCGCCCTGTCGAATGGTCCATCACCGCAATCTTAAGAAAAGTCGATCTTTTCCGCAACTTAGCAACGCCCGGGGCTAATCTTTAATTACTTTTTCGTTCCGTATCTTTCCTCCGTCACCTCGTCCGATACTTTTGTCTGTGCTCACTCCCGCGTAAATCCGCGCCCTGACTCCCTGACAGTCTTTGCCGGACGTGCAGACCCCCCTCCGCCCCCCGCCCTCCCCCTTTAGGCCCCCGTCCCCTTCCGCGGCCCCATTTGTACTCCTTTTAATCACCTTGAGGAGCCCCACCCTTTTTTTGACGGCCCTTTGTCCCCATTGTCTTCCGCGCCGCGCTACATTGTGTCGGGCCGTAAAAAGCGTAATTGTAGCTTCCTGCACCCACCCCCCTCCCTCCGGGATTGTCTGCAATTATGATTAGCGCGCTTGAAGAGAGACCCAACGCGGCATGAGCAATTGGTGGGCTTCAAAGTAAGGTTTCGGCTCTGCCGCCCGCTTTCGCGAGAATTTTGCGCGGCAATTCGAATTTTGAATAAAACAGTTTGAGCTCATTCATTATTATTGGTCCCTTCGAGACTTCAAACAAATCCTGACTGATGACTACCGTCGAGGATCTAAGTTGCCGTTAAGGTATTTCCGACAGCACAAAACTGCAAATTGAAAGTTTTCATTTTCGTCTTCGTCTTTTCTTTTTGCAACTTTCAGATAGCCTGCTGACTAATCCCATTCCATTATCCGCGCCGTTTCTTCTCGCTTTTTTAAGCCCTAAATCCCCCTGTCCCCATCTTCGAATCTGATCATTATACCCTCTCCTCCAATGGAGATGTTGCATGTGTGACGAATTTGCGATTCGACAATAGATTCTTATGTAAAAGTTTGCAAGAAACACGATGGTGCCACTGGTTTTCTCTGAAATCAACTCTCAAGCTCAAAAAAAGCTCTCAAGTTGAGGCCAAAATGAGGGGATATCCCACGCTATCCTGAGAGTCCACCTCAACATCAAGACGAACTATCCATGCAAAGATAGGGAGCAAATACATTAGCAGTGATGCCGCGTTTTCAGTTTTAGAGTCCCCAAATAAAGTGGCAGCCCTGTCAATGTATTCGCTCCCTATCTTTGCATGGTGGGTTCGTCTTGATGTAGAGGTGGACTCTCAGGATAGCGTGGGATATCCCCTCCATTTTGGCCTCAACTTGAGAGCTTTTTTTGAGCTTGGGAGTTGAGCTCAGAGAAAACCAGTGGCACCATCGTGTTTCCGGCGAACTTTTACATAAGAATTATTAGTCAAATCGCAGATTCCTCACATATGCAACACCTCCATTTCTTAAGTCTTGTAGGCGCTAATTTGCGTTTCACGCCAACTGACCGACTGCACTGCGTTTGGCGCAATGCGAGAGGTATTCATGCAGTCTTGTAGGCGCGAATCTGGGCCGTACGCAGACCACACTGTTTGGCGCAATGTGTGAAGTATTCCTAAAGTCTCGAAGGCGCTGATCTATGTTTAACGCCGGCCGCACTAACGCCTATGTTGTGTTTCGACGCCGTATGAGCATTCCAACGTAGCCTCGTTTCTCCCAATTAAATATTCTTACTAATAACCATTAGCAAGCATTTTGACACTAATTGAAATCTTCGAACTTTTCAGCCTTGTTTTCCCCGCAAAAAAAGTCTGGCTTTACCACTTCGTTACATACAGTATACAGTTCGGGCCGTTTCTTAGTGCTTTTTTCTCGTTAACCATTGGTAACTAAATGTTTAAAGCGTAAACGCTGAGTCAGCTAGTGCGCCGCTCAATGAAACAACAGTGATCGGCTGCGCGTTATCCGCAGAAAGCGAACCCTCGTTAACGTTAGACTTAAAAACTTCGAGATTAAAGGACCGTAAGATTCGGATTCAACTGCCGCACAATGGATCGAGTCAATGGGAGAGGTCGGACAAAATTTGGAAATTTTAAACGCTTAAAACTCAGTTTACGAACAACTTTAATGGACTAAAAGTGCTTCCATCGGTTTTCTCGTCAAATTTTCTTCAAGAAACACCCCTAAAAGTTTAAAATATGACGAAATAAACATCAAAATTTACAGTTTTAGTCAAAAATGTCACGTCCAACCTCTCTAATTGACTCGATCCACTGTGTGCCGTAACACGACTCCGACTAACAGAATCGACACTTTGTCTTTAACGCTTACAGGTTGGTGCGCGGGGGGACTCGTTGACAAAAATTATGCAGTATCGGTGGAAATTCCGTGAACGCACTGCAATCAAATTTCATTGCCGTTGCTTCGAGGAGCTCGTTTTCCTGTAAGCTTTCCCCTTCATTCCGGGGAAACTTTTTTCCCCGACCGTGCCGTTCCCAGGACGCTCGAGTCCGGTGCAAAATCGCTCCTACCCGTTCGTCGCAGCCCATTCCATTTAAATAAAGCTCGGCAGACAACTCTTTATTTTCGAGCAATGACCACCTGCACCCCCCTCCTCCGACTCGTGGAGTAGCGGGGGGAGGGGGGTTCGTCTCCGTGCCGGGGGCCTGGAGAGCGCTGCAGTGCTAGGGAAGAACGCCGTATGAACATTCGAGACTTGCCAAATTCCCCCGGATAAAACATATATTTTTGAGAGCGATTCGCTGAAAAAAAATCTCAATGTATTTACCAAGAAAAGGGTAAAATTACCAAGAATTCAGGGTTCTATTTGATCCAAGTTTTTTCTTGGTAAAATTGCCATTTATGGAATTGGTAATTTTACCGAGAAATCTCGGTAAAATTATTGAACTTTCTCGGTAATTTTACTGGACCTTGGTAAAAACGCCAATATTTTTTGTTGACTGTGGTAGCATTACCGAGATAAAATGGCAAAGTTACCGGGAATTGATTACCAATAAAAGTGTTATTCTTACCTGAAAAAAACAGTAAAAATACCGGTTTTTAGGTAAGCTTACCGGTCTGTCTTGGTAAAATTACCAATAATTGGTAAAAAAAAGAAATGGTAAAGGTACCAACGGACCTTGGTAAAAACGCCGAGAATTTTTTTTCAGTGTTGGAACGTTCAGACGTTTTAGACGAAAATGCGAACAAAATTGTCTGAAAAAATTGAAGAAAAAAATTCACGATTTACCCGGTAAATTAAGGTTTTATTACAGGAAATGCGGCAACGTCTGAAGGTTCATACGGCGTTGTTCCTTAGGACGGGAGAGCGGTCACTCGTGGCTCCATACGTGGGTCGGTTGCTAAGTAAATCCGGACCGGGAACGATTGGGCCGGCTCTAATAAACCCGAATTAGCATTTAGAAAGGTTTCCTTTTGTCCCGCAAGGAGCCCGCGGATAGAAAAATACGCGACAAACGGCGTCCTCCCCGTCCGGCGATTGTATTCGCCGCTTCGGCTATTCTAAATAAGTGAATAATTTCGTCAGGACGCCAAGCGGCCGGGCCGGGCAGGCGGAGGGAAAGACAAACATTTTTAGTCCGAGTGGCGGGGCACTTGCGCGCGGTTTTTGGGTCACCGTTCCTCCCGCCCCCGCGATTAGGGTTGCCAAGATGCACCATTGCAGGATGACGGATTCGACTCGGTTTCGTACCTGCAGGCTGATTATTGAAACTGATAGACAAAGCTATAGACAAAGAAGACGCAGGGAGTATGAAGCGATCTCATTGGTTGAAATGGTTGGTTCTCATTGACTAAGGGAGAAAATGATGGACTAACTTCGGGGATGTCAAGATGTACCATTGTCGCATGACTGATTCGACTGGGTTTCGTACCTGCAGGCACGATGTTGGAGCTGATAGACAAAGCTATAGACAAAGAAGATGTAGGGAGTATGGAGCGACCCTATTGGTTGAAATGGGTTCCTAAAGACTAAGGGAGAAAATTATGGACTAACTTTGGGGATGTAAAGATGCACCATTGCCAGATGACGAATTCGACTAGGCTTCGTACCTGCAGGCTGATTGTTGAAACTGACAGACAAAAAAGATGTAAGGAGTATGGAGCGATCCCATCGGTTGAAATGGTTGGTTCCAATAGACTAAGGGAGAAAATGATGGACTAACTATAGGGTCTCTCGTATGTTACCGTTAGTTAGTCTATTATCTTCTTAGTCTTAATCTAAGTCTTGTGGTGGTTTCCAGGATCTTTCAGCGAAAGATTCTGGAAACCCCATCAAACACCCTCCAACCAACCTCGGTGGAAAGCTCCGCTGCGTCGTGGGTGGTATGCTCGGGCGACGAAGGGCAAGCCAGAGGCAGGCTGAAAGTGGGTCGCGCGGGCATTACACCTGTGCAAATGCTGAGGATTGCATGATGTGACTTGTCCTTACATCGAATTCAGCGGAAAGAATTTCGTGGAAAGAATTCGTGGTCGTCTTCAGTCCGAAAAAGTGACGATGGTTCGGCCAAAATTGCTGACCGATCAATCGTCGAGTTTTCCGGCTTAGAGTGCGGCCACGACCCCGGGAAGCTTTCTGAGGTAGTTGGAGGGTGTTTGATGGGGTTTCCAGAATCTTTCGCTGAAAGATCCTGGAAACCACCACAGTCTTTAGTTGTTAGTCTTCTTTGTCCATTGCAACCACTCGCTTCCACCAATAGGCTCCCTCCGTATCCGTTTTGTCTTCTTGGTCTATCGCTTCGTCTACCAATTTCAACAATCAGGCTTTACTTAATTTTAAGTTTGTAGCCTCGTATTGGGATGCCAAGATGCACCATTCCCAGATGACGGATTCGACTGGGTTTCGTAACTGCAAGCTAATCGTTGAAACTGATAGACGACGCTTTAGACAAAGAAGATATAGGGAGTATGGAGCGATCCTATAGGTTGAAATGGTTGGTTCCCATTACGCCAAGGGAGAGAATGATGGACTAACTATAGGGTCTCTCGTGGGTTACCGTTCGTTTAGTTCTTAGTCTTCTTT
Source organism: Bemisia tabaci (assembly GCF_001854935.1). Taxonomy (NCBI): domain Eukaryota; kingdom Metazoa; phylum Arthropoda; class Insecta; order Hemiptera; family Aleyrodidae; genus Bemisia; species Bemisia tabaci. The sequence continues at coordinate 2,047,718 of NW_017547189.1, forward strand.
GTCCATTGCAACCACCCGCTTCCACAAATAGGCTCCCTCCATATCCTTTTTGTCTTCTTGGTCTATCGCTTTGTCTACCATTTTCAAATATCAGGCTTTACTTAATTATGCATCAAGAGGCAAAATTTCCTACGTCCAGATACTCTTGAAGTTTCTTCTCAGGTATATTGAAAGTTCCACGTGACTGGACTTTTTTCCTTTCTCTCTTCAGCCCGAGTTCGTTTAAAAGTGGCTCTTAGTGCCCTTTAAAAGCCTCCGAAAGCTTCAAACCCGTCCGAAATTACACCCGAAACGCAAGGGCAGCCGAACTTGGCGACATCGTGGGGTCGGAGAGGACCGAGGTCCTGCTCGGCTCAATTTGGGCCCAGAAACAAAGATTGCCGGCGCTAAATTGAATTACCCTCTTCGGTCCACCCCTGCTTGCCGCAACTACCCTCGAAATTCGCCAAAGCCCCCGCGAGCAACTAACGATTCCAACTAACACGATTTGGCAACAGTGGACTCGGAGCTTTCGGGCGACATTTCGCGCATCCCCCCCCCTTGGAACCTCATCCCTTCCCGGCCCCCGAACCCACTTTATGCCCTCCCTATACCCGGTCGTCCCGTGACCGAGGTCGCGGAAAGTGCGGCCTCCCATGTGACATCCTCCCCCCTGCCCCCGGCCGAGCCTACCTACCTGCGTCGCTCAAATCTCATTGCCCGTCGTGGCGAATCTCGGCGAGGCACATGAAAGAACGGACCTCGCGTGGATAATTATGCGGTTTTCCGAGGGTCGTCATCTGTCGCTACGCACGAGGTAAATGAGGAGCTCCTTAATGGCGCGACCAGAGAGGGAATCAAGGCGCTAGCCCCCTCCCCCCCCCCTCCCTACTTTCTTCGAGCGAAGCGAAAAGTGGAAAAGTGTTGGCGATAACCTTACCATCCAACGGGTATATTTCAATCACTCACGAATATCCTATATATTAAAACACAAAGTTCTGAATCTTTGGACGTTAACTTTGAGAGAACCACCGGACCGATTTGCCTCATATTTTTTTAAAATGAAAGCCCCTGAGCTGTAGATTTGCAGGCTGCAATTTGTTTTTCGATTTCCTCAAATTTTCTCCTATAATTTTCTCAAATTTTCTCCAATGTATCCTGTATATTAAAACACAAAGTTCTGAATCTTTGGACTTTAACTCTGAGGCAACCACAGGACCGATTTGCCTGATCTTTTTTTAAAATGAAAGCCCCAGAGCTGTAGATTTGCAGGCTGCAATTTTTATTTCGATTTTCTCACACTTCGACGAAATATCGACACTTGACGAGGTCATATTTCTGATTGCCGCCTCTCCGAAATTCTTAAAAAAATCATATTTTTCTCCCGCTCACTTTAAAACTGATCTCAAGCTCTAAAGTTTCTGCCCGTAAGAGGAGTTTTTCCGAAACATTCACTTCCATATACAAAAAAACTCGTTACATGCATAAGACCGGATAGGAGGAAAAAATAACAGTTACTGTCACAAAAAAAACCCGGACAATTCCCGGTTCCCATGCCCTGTGGACACCTCGCGGATGGTGTTTATAAAAACAATTTGACCTCTGAAATAGAGTTTTCCTGAGGTGGTAAAAACGCCCCCTTATTTCAGGGCGGTAAAGGAAATCTGACAACACTGGCTGCTTGGTGCATCCGTGTGTCACACGCTCTGTATGCGCATATTTAAACGTCAACCAAAGATGCTCAAATGTTCTAATTTCCCTTTCCGCGACGCTGAAAAATTAATGCCTCTCCCCCCGGCTCCCACGCGGAGGATGTGTCGCCCCGCTTCAATTCGGCAATTTTTCACGTCCATCCTCCCCTACCCTTGGACGCTTCTTTTTTTTGCCCCCTGCCCCGAGCCCCCCTCCCCCTCCCCCCGCCCGGGTGAAAGCTTCACTTCGTTAGAGCGCGGCTGCTGGATTAAGTGTTTTTGAATTGTAAATTGTACCATTTTTCACGCGCGCGAAAAAAAGGGCACGGGCGGCTGTCGCCAAATTTACACGAAGGATACTTTTCCCGCGCGTGGGAGGAGATAATTCTCGGCTCATCGCGGCAACAATGCGGGGGATTCTCCCCCGTGCGCGCATTTTCGAGCGGCTTAGACAAACCGAAATTTCGTCGCTGCATAAAAGAGTTTCGCGGGGAATAATGGGGAATTTCGAGGGTGCTTTGCCACGACGGTGTCGCGTTTCGCGGGGATTTCTCCGCGTTTTTCGAGGACCCCGCGCGATTTTTTCAGCGGTTCCCGAGATGCGGCTCCCCGGCTTAGGGCGCGCTTAAGTGAATGGATGCGCGACAATTCGCCGGGGATTTCGGCCGGGAAATGACGACAATTGACTGCGGCAACTTGGCGTTGAGTGAAAACGAGTGCTAACGGTCTTCTGAAAGACTGTTCGGGACATTTTCACCGTGCAGTTATTCGCAAAATTTCATGGAGAAAAAAAAGGAGGTGTTTGCATCTTGAGGTTTGTTTACCCTGTGACGTAGGTCGGTACAACCTGGCCAGCGAAATCCAGAATCCGAAGTATGAAAAACTGATCAAAACGTCCGATTTTTTTGCTTAAATCAACTCATGATATAATTTCAAGCATTTATAGAATGACTTTTTTCCATAAATTACACCATTTCCAAGAAAATCGATGATGAAAGTCGCTGTACCGACCTATCATCAAGAAAAAATAAGATGCCCGAAATGCAATCTCCTCTTTTTTTTCTCTGTGGCGAAATTTGACTCATGGCAGCCGTGACAAGATGTACATTAAAACACTTGAAATAGCGGGTGGAAACACGGAAAAAATTTAATTTCGGATTTGACGAGTCAATGAATTCCTGAAAAAAGTGACCGCAACGTTTCAACGTAAATTTTACAACGAAAAAATGCTACTTTAACCACTATTGTAAGCTAATTGAACCATGGGGGTGGTTAGAGTAGCGTTTTTTTGTTGTATGTATATGTTTTAAATGTAGATTTTACAAAAAAAAATGCTACTTTAACCACTATTGTAAGCTATTTAGACCACGGGAGGGTTAAAGTAGCATTTTTTGTTGTAAAATCTACATTTAACATTGTAGTCACTTTTTTTTAGCGATTGAATTGTTAAATCAGCAATTTAATTTTTTCCGTGAAGGCTTTTTTTGTTATTATATGTTCATAACTACATTCATCTTGCCTGGTAAGGTGCAACCGAGTACTACGTTCTTAAATGTTTACATTTCATTGTTTTTTATCCAACTGAAGATGGCCGTGGTGTTTCCAGCCAAAACGCCTTGGTGTCAGTTGCGTTGAAGAAAGGCGTGTTACCAGCTGTTTCTAATTTTTCAAATATTAAGCAAGCATCTGCCACCCACTCGTAATACGCTTACCCATTAGCGGATCCAGCAAAGTGGCAACATTATTTTTCTCTATTTAAACCTATAGAAATGTATCGATTCTTGGAGGGGTCAGGTACTCCTACAAAAATCGACTATTTAACACAAGTTTAAATTGAGGAAATCCGGCGTTGCCAAATAGTTGGATCCGCCTCTGGTGCCACCCCCTGAACACCCGGAATTCTCGCTCATGCCGGATAAAATTGCGTCGGGGACGACGCGGTTTGAGGGGGAAACGGGAGTCGAACAATTCCCTGTTCGCTGAAGATGGAAATCGTAAGTGTTATGCTTTTTCCTCAATAAAAATTGCCACGACGCGACGCCACCTTTTTTGTTTGGACGCCTCGAGCTGGGTTCTCAAGCGGATTCCTCTGTTTTCCTCATTCAAACATCATCCATCATGAGGAGCGTATGAGTATTCGAGCACGAATTCGACCCTGCTCGATAAACCCCCGAACCGGGGTTGCCAATCGCTGAATCCGATTTCCACGAAGAATAAGGATTCACGCAGGGCCAACGTGAATGTACCTACGGGCTTTAAAAGTACAGCACAACAATGGGTCGATTTACACATTGACCGCTTCAATGTTGATACGTACAATAATTGGACCGATTATTTTCCAAATCACGTAAGCGCCATCATCTCTAATATGAAAATAGAGCGGTTCTTTTTCCTTTTTTCTCCCTGCGGACCGATTATTGAAATTTTGCGTTTGTTGGGCGGACATAGGTTAAATGGTGGATCATGATCGGTCGGCTATGTCTTATCGCTGCTTTGTCGTGCTTTTACCAGGTAGAATTCACGACAAGCTAAAGGCACCTCTTTAGTTCCCTACGGTATGTTGTCCACTGCACCTGACGAAGGCACGACAAATACTCAAATACACTGGATTCAAAGACACTTGAAAAAAAAAGTCGCTTGGATCTAGAGTCCAGACTCTCAGTAACATCGACAAGAAAAATTTCTCTTGATTCAACCCGACTTTTCCTTGACTCGAAGAGCCAAGCTTCTTGATGTAGGCGGATTTCCTTTTGATTCGAGCAAAAAGTCCGATGGAATCACGAGCATTTTTTCTTGTAAATGTTTTTANGAAAAAAAAAAACACATTGGATCTAGAGTCCAGACTCTTGAAAACATTGACAAGAAAAAATACTCTTGATTCAATCAGATTTTTGCTTTAATCAAAAGGAAATCCGCTCAAATTAAGAGGCTTGGTTCTTGATTTAAGCAAAACTCCGATTGAATCAAGAGTATTTTTTCTTCTCGGTGTTTTTAAGAGTCTGGACTCTAGATCCAATGTGTTTTTTTTCCAGTGCGAGTCAATGAATTGCTGAAAAAAGTGACTGCAACGTTTCAACATAAATTTTACGACAAAAAAATGCTACTTTAACCACTATTGTTATAAGCTTAAATCAAGAATCAAGCCTCTTAATTTTGTTGTCGGCCTCCTATGGTGTAGTGGTTGTAGCGATTGCTCTATGATCGGGAGGTCCCGGGTTCGATTCCCGGCCAGGCGACCCGAGTTTGATGGTCTCAATCAATGGTTGCCTGGGACTCGTTCAGTAGGGACGGAGGAGGGACGGGACTTAAAGCGTGGGATTAGCCCTTGAGGGCTATTTGAAGTAGTAAAAAAAAAAAAAAAAAAAAAAAAAAAAAAAATTGAGCGGATTTCCTTTTGATTTAAGCTTAAATCTGATTGAATCAAGAGTCCCTTTTCTTGTCAATGTTTTCAAGAGTCTGGACTCTAGATCCGATATGTTTTTTTTTCCAGTGCTCTAAATAAAATTCGCTTATTTTAAGCCGCGACGTGACACCGGAGCACGGGGTTCGACTGCCGAAGCCAAGAACCGGCGTGAGTAATGACTGACTCTTGCGGACATCCGAGAATAGAGCTATTTTTTATTTGTCCGTCTTGGACGTCCGTTTGTCCGGGGTGTTTTTCACTTGTATAAGATGTCGGCAGATTCGCGCCGGACCAATCGTCCGCGCGGACCGGACCCCGGAGAACTGCATTCGCTCACCGCTGGATCCGAGGGCACTCGATCCTCCCGAAACGCAATCACTTAATATTTCACCCCCCCCCCCCCCCCCCCCCCCCCCCCCCCCCCCCNCCTACCCCCCGAAGACCGATAAATCTGCTGCACCGACAAATGAGGTCGGATTTCGTCCGGGAGGGAGGATATAATCTACCAGAGATTGAGGATGGCGAGCTCTTCTTTATACTAGGTGTCGCCAGGTTCAGGAACCAGACTGCGGGATCGCGTTCCTGAGATCGAAGTAAGGATTTCTTTAATTACTAAGACTTTACTTCATTGGCTGCATGATATTTCCGCCCAGTTTTCCCCGAAAATCATTTTCGCCCCCTGTTATAGTTGTTCGCACGTTCATTGGAAAAAAAAAGTCGCTTGGATTTAGAGTCCAGACTCTTGAAAACGATGACAAGAAAAAATACTCTTGATTCAATCGCGATTTTTGCTTAAATCAAGAACCAATACTCCGAATTTAAGCGGCTTTCCTGTTGATCCAAGTAAAAATCCGATTAAATCGAGAGTATTTTTTCTTGTCATTGTTTTCAAGAGTCTAGACTCTAGATCCAAGCGACTTTTTTCCAGTGTTTGTCACTTTTAAATCGCCGTCGCAATATTGCTTGCATGGTAACAATTCGTCGCTTGGCTGGGATAAGGGCGTAACAACACATTGAGATGAGCCCGGAAAAGCATTGAAACGTATGGAAAACAGGGTTCATTGCGGAGTGTAGTTAAATCTAGCCATGCGAAAAGGGCGGAAGTCTGAATTTTTCAAAGTCGACTTTTTTGCATTGTTGGACTCCTCTAATGAAAATACATCGACTTTTCAAAGAACGGTGGAAGTCCATCATTTTAACGTTGATTAATAGGGAAGGGAAACAATGGTGACATTCGAAAAGGGTGGAAGTCTTGGACCTTGTAATTTTTTACGATCGATTTTTCCCCAGTTGCGAAAAGGGCGAAAATCCATGGGTTAAAAGGGCGGAAATCGGAATCAAAAGATATAAATTCCCAAAAAAGCAGGTTCAAAATTTTTATAGGAGATTCAGTTCTTATTGGTACAATCAGGAGAAGCCTTCCGCGATAGAAAATACTAGGGGGCTACGTCCCCTGGCCGCTACGCGGCCCAACCCCCCGAAGGCGCTCCGCGCCATCAATGGGCCGCTTCGCGGCCCTATTTTTACCCTCCTATTAGTATTAGTTTTATTTTTCCCCTATAAAAATTCGATATGAGGTATACTTAATAGAATGAAATAATTTTTGGTTTTGATGAATAAAGAAAAAAAAAAAATTTGAAGTCAAAAGGACGCGTTTTGGAATGACTGCTTGATGAAATATTACAGTAAAACAACGATTAGTTTAAATCAGGTAATTATTAAGTATCTCTGGAGTCGGGGATCGAACCTACACCTTGATCAATGTGGACTCCTCCGACGTCGTAGACGATTCGGCCACCGCTCATCTTGAAGTAAACGGCGGAAATCTTGTGTAGATAAGTGTAGAGCTGATGCGCAGGCTACACACCTACTGCGCAACCTCCTCGACCACTGCGCATCCTCCCGCGCATAGCGGTAGCAGTCCCGGAGCACTTGTAAATTCACTCACTTTTATAACGTGATTTTAAAAAAACCTGGGTCCTTTTTCCAAAATCTGATTAGAGCGGGCTCATCTAGAGCCTATTACCTGTCGATTTACGCAAAAATCATGGAAATCGGCCCAGTAGAATGCTCAAACGAACTATGACAAAACACATAAATTTACATTGTTTATATGGGAGAATTCGCAACTTTACCACGTAATATAAAAAAACCTGGGCCATATTTTGAAAATCTGAGAAGAGTTGGCTTATCTAGACACCATTGCCCGTCGATAGCCGCAAAAATCATGAAAATCGGCCCGGTAGAACGCTGGAACTAAGCGTCACCAGTTTCGCAAAATCAGGTGGTCTTGGAGCTTATAGTATAGATTTTTCGTTTTTTTTTTTTAGTCGAATTGTTTGTCCTACAGGAAGGTTTTTAGCTTCTCCTGAAAAATTGACTTTTTGGACCTTCGCCCTATTTGCATGTCTCGATTCAGTTACGCCCTTATGCTCTTAATCCTGTATCCCTCCTCGGTTACACCCACCTCTTCCGGGAGGGATAATAAACTATTTGAAATTACACACGTTTCTCGGGAAATTTGTATTTTATTATATGAAATTTGGCAACATCAAATTATCCATAAGCTATTTTTTTTTAAGCATTGCTGCCAACAGTATACTGAAAGTGATATAGAGCCTAGAAAGTTCTACTGATCGAAGTTGAAGAAATTAGTGTGTACACATTCGGTATAGTAGCGCCTTCAATTCGAGTGATACTTCCCGCCTTGTCGTTGAGTTAGTTTAGTTGCGTGACCTAACTTAACCCAACCTGACTCGGTTCCCGAGCATTGTGACCGATCTAAATCATAAAACCTAAGCATTATTTTCTTACAGCCACGACGAAATGGACTGCGTTAAGCAAAAAGGAACCAAGCCACATCAGCTATTGCCAATTTTAATCAAGAGATTTAACTTTTTACATTTAAACCGTTGTGCGGATTTTTGTGCAAACCGTGAAGTTTCCTCAAAGTGCAAAGCAATTTCCATAACATTTTCAAAGGAAACCGCTCAAACATTCCCTTGTTAAAAATGTAATGGCCCAGTGAAATTTGGCAATAGCTGATGTGGCTTGGTTCCTTTCTGCTAAACGTGGCTCAAATCTATCTCAACGTTCCGGAGTTACACTGGAAAAAAAAACACACACACATTGGATCTAGATTCCAGACTCTTGAAAATACTGACAAGAAAAAATACTCTTGATTCAATCAGAGTTTTGCTTAGATCAAAAGGAAATCCGCTTTAATTCAGAGGCTTGGTTCTTAGTTTAAGCTAAAATCCGATTGAATCAAGAGTTTTTTTTCTTGTCGATATGTTTTTAAAAGTCTGGACTCTAGATCCAATGTGTTTTTTTTCCAGTGAAGGGTGGAAGTCAATTGGACTTCGTTTTTTTCACGATCAATTTTTCCCCAGTTGCGAAAAGGGCGAAAACCCATGTGTTAAAAGGGCGGAAGTCCGAATCAAAAGTAATAAATTCCCAAAAAAGCAGGTTCAAAAATGTTTATAGGGCATTCAATTCTTATTAGTACAATCAGGAGAAGCCTTTCGCGATAGGAAATATTTTTTTTTTTTTTTTTTTTTTTTTTTATTCGAATTGTTTGTCCTACAGGAAGGTTTTTTGCTTCTCCTGAAAAATTGACTTTTGGGACCTTCGCCCTATTTGCATGTCTCGATTCAGTTACGCCCTTATGTCAGGTAGACGGCGAATTATTTCGATCAGGGTAACAATGCATCATTATTGCCTGAACTGAAATTAAACTGTAATCACAAAGTGGCATAGGAATTCTGCTCCTGGGAAAGTAAGCAGGTCCTGGAGGCTGCAACCCAATGTGAACATCGAAAAACAACGATTATATTCTCTCTGGCAGTACTGGCGACACGTTTGTCGAGAAGCGGGAACACAGTTCTCCCTTGAGCGTCTCGTAAGTCAAAAAGTTCGACTCGGAAATTCAAAGTAAAGCTGTTGTGTCAGCAAACTATTTGCTTCTGAATTAAGAAAGCGCTCTGAAGGATGCCCAAAGCCACCGAACGTACCGCTGATAATTTGTGATCCCCCGGAGAAAAAATAGTTCTTCCCCGACCCAGAGCGAAGCGTCGTCAAAATTCAAACTAAATTCGTCTCTTCTCGAAAAGATGCGTTAAGATCAGGCACCAGGAGCCAACGCTGGAAAGTGCGGCTTCCACTAGTCGTAGCATAAATTAGTCGTCACTTATTTCGTTCCAGACGTGAGCTTTTAACTTTGATTGTTCGGTGAAAACAAACTTTGAAAGTCCTCGCAGGGAAAAAGAGTCAGATGGGACGCGACCGGCGAAATCGCGAAAACGGCTCGTATAAAAGATGACACTCCAAGGTATTCAAAACGCCCGACTCCTGGTGACAATACTTGCAAGCTCTGGATGGAAGGAGCTCCCTAGCTTTTGTTTAATTAATTCTGAGGAAATAAATATAAACTTTAATTTACCCTTGAGTCAAGTGTTTCTTTTTGCGTCGCGACCGAGGTGGGGTCTATTGAAAAGCCAATGCAAATGCTTCCTATGCAAATTTTTACCAACAAAAATCTCGGCGGTCGGTACGAAAGTTCTATTAAATTGACTTGGATGTTTTTCTAGATTAATTAATAAACAGTAAAGTAACGACGATTTTCGTGTAAAATAAGAGGGATACAGATAAACTGTAATCGTTACGTACGTAAAGAATTATTTTAGCAACTGCGTTTTGTTTTGAGTTGGTCCCAAATTTGACGCTTTTAACCAGAATGAACACAGCTACGAACGGACCCTGATTTCTTTCCATGTTTTGTTTTGTTTAAATGGGAAACTGAGAAATATTCTGGCATAAAATTTTCTGAGTCTTTAAACATCAGGACAAACCCGCAGAAAGTTTGGAACGGTAAATTAATTCGTTCTCTGATAAAATCCGTCCATCGTTTTGTTTTCCTGACGAAAAAACGGAACGCAGTTCAAAGCTGTAGAGTTCAATTTTTTACAGAGGTACGATTTTGCAACTTCCGTCAAAAATATCATTGATTTTTGCGTATTATCAAAATAGATTCGCCCTCCATTAAAGTATTGAAGGGTAAAAGAAGGAAAGAATAATCTAAAATAAACAAAACTTGATGCTGAATATTTACAGTTGTACAGTAGGTGGACAAAATTAACTAATACTCCATGATTATGAAATAGTGTGCTTTCTCTCTTTAAATAAATAAAAGTATAATTTTGTACTTCTGGAGAATTTATGGTTTGGAAACTTTCCTCGGAGTACCGTCAGTCAACCCATTTCAAGGCAACCAAAGCCAACAATTCTGCACTATGTTGTGGTACGTTTTACAAGGCATTGAATGGAAATCTACTACAGTAAACTCTTGTAGCATCGCGAAATACAATTAATCCAGACACCATTGGTTTAATTTTCAACACCAATCGCGAGTGGATACCAATTGTAATGCCTGACCAAGAATTCACATGGTACCCTCGACACGTCACAAGCACACTTTATAAACGCCGCTGCCTGCACGTGAAATAATTAGCTAAAAATTCCATCAATATTTAACTCACTAGCTTGCTAACGAGCGCCGCTGTGCCGAAGTAGATCCAGTCTGTAACAAGCGCAAATTCTTCGAATATACTGAAACACCTCGAGGCGCGTTGTCAAATCTTGATCATAGAATAAAAATTGAGCTCCATTTTGCATTGAGAACTTCTATTTTTGACTTATTTTAAAAACGGGAGATATATGTCATTAGCTCCTTTATATGAATAAATGCTGACAAATCAAGTCGCTTTTACCGAAACTAGCCTCAACCACACCACGCATTGCCTAAGTTTTGCCGCAATTTGGATTTTACAAGAAGAAAATTGAACAACTCCAAGGCTTGAAATTTTGGAAATATCTTTTGAAATTCAGGAGAAATTCATGGAGAGTTTCAAAGCGTCTAGGAGTTTATTGCTATACTGAAAAAATAAAACGATGGGAAAAATTAGGCTCCATGAAACGCAATTAAGCTGTTTCTGCACTGAAAAAAAAAACACATTGGATCTAGAATTTAGACTCTTGAAAACATTGACAAGAAAAAGGACTATTGATTCAATCAGATTTAAGCTTAAATGAAAAGGAAATCCGCTCAAATTAAGAGGCTTGGTTCTTGATTTAAGCTTAAATTTGATTGAATCGAGAGTATTTTTTCTTTTCGATGTTTTTAAGAGTCTGGACTCTAGATCCAATACGTTTTTTTTCCAGTGTGACTAAAATTTGTAACTTTAAAATCCTAAAAAACTGGTGAAAATTATCAAATTCCGTCAAGAATCGGATTGCACATAAGCTGAAATGGGGCATTTGACTAAATGTCACAACTGCAAAAACGAGATATAAGAGAAATTAGCTGTGCTGAACAGGAAGGATTTGATTGCATAAGGGTATTGAAACGTACCTACGAGAGAACAGCGAAGGAGTTATGTCGTTGATTTCTTAAGCATTCCTCTGTTGGTACGTCATTCCTGCTTCAAACCGGCTCAATAACCTAAATCTCCCGCACTTAATAACGCTCATTTACCGATTTGAGTGGCAACACCAATGGAAACGGTCTTAAGGTTACCAGGAGCGGAAAAAGTACCGAGAATTTCATTAAAGTTAAATATGCAATAATTGCGTCCGCGAGAGCACCCGTGTCAAAATTACCCAATTTCCAGCTCGAAAACGGATCTCATCACATTTCGGAGCGTTCTATCATGGACTTAAGCGGGTTCGCTCGGCTAAGTCTTGCAGCCCGTTATTATTCACGATGTTCTTCGCGGAATTAGCGTCAAGCACAGGCACCCCCAGACGAAATATTTCAGGCGTACTGCCGTGCTAAGGAAGAACGCCGTATGAACATTCGAGAGTTGCCAAATTTCCCATGATAATACATGTATATTTGACGGCATTCTGGCATATTTTACTTTGAAATTTTCAGTTATTTTAGATTGAATTTCGTACAAAATTGTCTGAAGATTATGGGGAAAAATATTCACAATTTTCCCAGTAAATTCGGTCTTGGTCGAAGGAAACTTGGCAACGGCTGAAGGCTCATACGGCTTTCTTCCTTAGCACGGCAGCGTATTGCTGCGCGAGTCTGAGGAACCTCCCCGAATTAGCAGCTAAAATTCGCTGTTAGCTTCAGATTCTCCGTGATCCGTCTCAAGGAGCTGCGATACAGTACCGCCACTGAGCTATGGAAGAACGCCGTATTTTGCCGTTCATGAGATAAGTAACAGATAATGAGGGGTGGGGGGAGGGGGTGTCTCAACTCGCATTACGTGGCGTGGCGTGAATTTGCGATATATCGATTGGTCTGCCATTTAATTCTATTGAATATGATCGATGAACAAGGTTTTCGCGGCGAAAACCTTAATAATCGATTATTTACCACAGCTTCAAATGGGGAAATATCGATACTCGATCATTCATACCGCACTCCACTGCTCGCATTACGTATTTTTAGGGGGGAGAGTATGCGAGGCTGCATTGCGTTCTATGAATCAGCAATCTGGCCAATCTGTAATCAAATTTTTGAAAATGTGAGATGGAAGATAGACTGAAGGTAGCAATTTTTCAACCGAAGTTCGTGAAGTCAATTTGAGGGAAGAATTAAAATTAAAGGGGCAGATTTTTGGAAGGTCAGGAATTGGTCATTAAGTAATTTTTTACAGACCTCCATAATTTCACAATCCACTCCCTCCTGAAATCACTGTAATGTCCTGTTTTAAGTAGGCCTCTCTCATTTCAAGCCACCCTGAACGGATGTCCATATTCCACTTTTCAATGTGCGTAAGTAGACATGCTAGCTCTGCCCGAGTACCTGGATAGAAAGAGCATCAACATATCGAAACATGCTTTTTCTTGTAGCAGTTACTAAACTCACAAAAAAAAAACACTAGAAAATATCACTGTCAACCTTCACATTCAAATTTCAAACTAAGATAACCAAGAATGTTTACAGATAACTGCCCTTCTGCTAAAGTGAAGAAAACACGAATCACAAAAAAAAATATGAGGTTTTCATAACTTTCAAAAGGTAGAGTAATAATGATTGCAATAACAAGCAATATGGATGGTTTGAGTTCGAAAGGTGGCTGAATTTTTGGGCCCTAGGATTTCCGTACAGTGTAGTATGAAACGTAAGAAAGGAATAAAAAATTGGAAATTTCAGAGAAATATTTCTTGAAATTTCACGTGGCTGTGAAATATTTTATATTTTTTAGGGGCTACAGAGAATACAACCCGCGCACAAAAAAAGAAGAAAGTTACAATTTTTACGTTTTGCGAAACATCAAAAGAAACCGGTACTTTCCAACATCTTTCATAAATTTCTGAAATTTCATGAAACATTTCACGTGAAATTTCTATATTTAATCTTCCATGAAATTTAGCTACCACGGTTCTACAACCTGACCAAACCTAACCTCTAAAATTACCGACATGTTCATCCCTCATACTCCAGTTTCATCGTCAATAGCGCAGATGCATCTATCGGTCGAGAAGCAAGCTCACACGGTCACTCGAGTCCCATCTACCCGGTAACAATTTGGGACATGACAGGGGCCTCAACGTAACACGAGGAGCCTCGCAAAAGGGGGTGTGCAGGGGCTGGGGGAGTAATTACAGGGCGGTCGCAGGTAGGCCACGAGTAAACAGGCCGATATTAACACCCAAGACATTATCCCACCGGTAATCGGACGCAAACATCAAGCGGCTCGCGGTGACTGAGAGGGACAAAGCAGCTCCTCCGCTCGGCATGAATTAGGCCCTTTAATTACTCAAAAGGCGGTCGCAGGGACGGGAAAGTGAGGGGGGCGCATGTCTAATGTGACAGTGGTGACCCCGCTGCGAGGAGCGTGGTGAGTGTGTGCCTCATTGTGATGAGCAATCCGCCGGGGTCGGATTTCCTGCGAATCGATTGTTAAATCGCTATCGAATAACCTTGATCGATAAAAATCATTGCCAAGATAGGGGTTTATCGATCGTATTCATTCGATAGCGATTCGACAATCGAGCCGCAGGTGCGCCAAGAGCGCTTGGACCAGTCGATGTTGAGACCTAACGCGTCCGAAATGTTAGATTTTGCATGAGGAAAAACAAACAAAGGTGAGCGCTGTTACGTGTTGATAAGATTGTGCATGATCTTAGGATTGTAGAAAGTTTATCAGTGCGCGCTTTCACCGGCAAAACGCGAATTTTTCCTACGCAGTGCTACACAGCGCGGTCGAAGTGATTTTGACAAAAAATCATAAATTTGACAAAAAATCAGCGCGATAGAAGTAATTTTAACGAAGATAAAAATGGGGGTTTTTCACCGATATCAGCCTCGAGGCCCATGTTTAGAGCCTGTATTAGGCCCCAAAAGAGATAAAAAATGATCAAATGTTGTATTCTGTAAAATATGTATAGACATTCAGAATGAAAAGCACAAAAAGTTGAGTTGAGAAAATTAAGGGTGGGCCCAAAAACGGCCCTTGTCGATACCCCTCCTTTTCAGGAGTAAAATTGCAGGCAACACTGCCATGCTAAGGAAAAACGCCGTATGAACCATCAGGCGTTGCCAAATTGTCTTTGATAAAACATGAAATCCCTTGTAAACTTATGAATAATATTTTTCTTCCAATTTCTCAGAGAATTTTGTTCGTATTTTGATCTAAAGTTCCTACAGAAGTCCTAAAGACCACAAATTTCCTGGTACAATTGTGAATATTTTTCTTCCAATTTTTCAGATAATTTTGTTCGCGATTTTACCTTAAAGTTCCTGAAAATTTCAGGGAAGAATATTCACGACTTTCCTCAAAAATAAACATTTCATCAAAGAAAATTTGGCAACACTCAAATGTTCATACGGCGTTCTTCCTTAGCACGGCAGAATACACGAGTGGCAGTAAGCTCGATCATGCACGCTGCAAATGCGTGACTCCATTTATATTGGTAATTTTCATTTTATTTCTGCTTATCGGCGATGGTCTCCTGGTTTTATTTTTCATATGGGTGCACGTGGGCATATATTTTAATGAATGTGGGAGCCGAGTCGAACACCGGGAGAGGAAGGACAGAGTGGCGGAGGGAAAAGGCAAACACGCATTGAGACGGAAAAATCAAACATGGAACGTTTTCTGGCCGCTTAGCGTCTGCACACTCGCGCAGAGGTAGAGCTACCGTTTCCACCAGAGTTATTCCAACTAAATTCATTAAACGGGACGCATTGGAGGCGCATGAGAAAGAGAACACGTGCGTTTTTGCAGCGGTCGCGCCGTTGCCGTTGCCGTTGTCCCGTTGTCTTTCAGGAGCCAGTAAAATGGCCGACCCGAATTCACTCAAAAGAGATCTACTGCCGTGCTGAGGAATAGAGTCCCTTTATACTGAGAGTCAAGACAATGTGAATCCATTTCTGATTGGTTCCCGTATTTTAGGCCTTCACAGTGTCAGTAGTGGAATAAAGATTACATTTTCACCGATTGCAAAGATTATAATCTGGAATGGACCAGGGAATTACGGGTTCGGCAAGGAACAAACGGAATGAGAGAAGGAACGGAGAGAGGAAGTTTAGAATGGTCCGATCAAAGATTACAAAGAACGTTCAATTTCTGTAATCTTTATTCCCGTTCGTGACTCCATGAGGGGTGTTGTCTTGACTCTCAGTATAAAGGGACTCTATACTGAGGAAGAACGCCGTATGAACTTTCAGGCGTTGCCAAAGTTCCATCTATAAAACACAAATTTTCTGGTACATTTGTGAATATTTTTCTTCCAATTTTCCAGATAATGTTGCTTAGAATTTAACCTATAGTTCCTGAGAATTTCAATAAAAAATAGTCATAATTTTCCTCATAAATAAACATTTTATCAAAGGAAACTTGGCAACTCTCGAATGTTCTCCCGACGTTCTCCTTTAGCATGGCAGAGTGGAGGTTAAGTCACACAGATGCATCCACAATATCGAGCTGATTATTGAAATTGATGGACTGATGGACAAAAAATAGACAAATGAGACCTGGACAAACTATGCACGAATTGATTAAATCGAAAGTAATTATATGAATGGGATTGCGTACGTATTAGTTCCTTTGGATTAGCCTCACTTATTTTTTCCCGTCCATTTTTAGACTTTTATTGCATCGAAAATCGTCGGAAAGATAGCGAATTAAACGGTTAAACTGAGTATGAGCAAGTGAAATAGCCCTGGGAACTAAGCTTACGACAGAGAAAGAACGGTATCAACTTGAACTTATTCTCTAATTTTCAAATTCTTCAATCACTTAGTAAAGAGCCACAAAACTTTAAGACGAAAAGAATCCCTTATGATGAACAAGAATAACGAGACCAATAGATCTGCGCAAAATGGAAGGCGCGAAGGAAACAACTATTTCAACTCTCGTGTGATGTGGTAAGGTATCACGGTATTTGAAGGCGTTTTGACCGTGTACCAGTAAGAGCGCATAACTCTCGAACGTTCATACGGCGGCGTTCTTCCTTAGCACGGCAGAATGGGCCTGTTGCAAACTTCAGGTAGAGCAAAAAGAAGAGATACGAAGAGATGATATAATTGCTCAAAAATCACGATGAGCACATCGGGAAAGTCTGATATACACGCCTACCCTCACAGTTAACGTATGAAATATGCGTTTTTTTAAGCTTCCCGCTTCAAAAACAATACTACCGCACAGGTGAACGAAACTTTAGACTTTCAAGGAAAATTACAGACTCAATTGTTGGAAAAATATCAAGTATTTTTAAGTGCATTAATGAAAGGTTTTTAAATTTCTTTATCCAAGCGTGAGACATAACCTCTCAAAGGCTGAGCAATTGTGGCTAAGTTTCCCATAAACGTAGATAATAGAAGCGTTTAATCAAAGCGTTTTATCTTCTCCCACACTAATTATAAATATATTCAAGTGTAATCGATTACTTATAATTCAAGCAATGTTCGCACTGGTGCAGTCGAAGGTTGAGAAAAAATACTTGTTTTGAAACTTCTTGAAGTATCAGCAGGAAAAAGACACTTTTGGTGGAGGTCAATTTCCGAAAATTGACTGCCGTCCCAACCTCAAAAGATAGAAAAAATCAAATCAAGCTGCGATTTGAGCCTTGAGAGCCTTGCGTTCTTAAGGTTTGAACAGTAAAATATGGACGTGAGTGAGAACAGTAAATTGGAAAAACGTAGCATGAAAAAAATAGACATGAAATCACTGAAACAAAAAGAAATACTTGTAACCCATTTTTCACCGACCTCCTTGTAGAACTTCGCTATCATCAAGTGATAGAGGAAATTCACGAAAACGGGTTTGATGTAGGCCATAAAGTACGTTCAACAGCTTCGGACAACGGCGAGCGACGTGGACATAAAATAAAAGCCATTCCGTGCAGACATCACCGCCATAAATAAAACGGACATCATTTGAATATCCTCCGTTTCAGCCGGACACTACATTTTGCTTCATCTCCGGGAACGGTTTCCAATAAAACTGCGACGTTCAGAACAAAATTGCGAAAGTCTATAAAATTGTTTTTGGGAAGATGTTCATTACTTTTTTGGAGTGCTGAAATCTATATAATTATTGATAACGCGATTTTGCGAGCGTTACAAATCTATCTCATGCGGTGAGGATATCTCAAAACTCTTAGATCGAAAATGATATTTTATGCGAGGGAACGAAGAGCAAAAGAAACCAAATGATCAGAAACTAGAGAAAAATATAATTAAAACGCCATGTCAGTTCAAGGAAAGGCAAGATGTTGATACTTAACGGAGCCTGATACAAATTCTATGAATCCCTCGATAATATTATCGTCCTAAAATAGATCAACGTATAACTATTTGGACATACGCAAAGTTCCTCTAGGAAGACAATATGTTTCTGAAAAACTTGAAAATGTTTTCATTTGAATATTTCAGAGAACTTGGTTTACAATTAATTTGACATTTCTGAATATATTCCAGAAAATTTTCATAACTTTAATTGAGGGAAATGTATCTTTTTAAAAAAATGTTCGACGGTTGATGACATACATACGATGTTTTTCCCTACATCGGACGCATTGTCTTCTAACCGCCTGAAGTAAGAAAACCTTCCCATTTAAATGATTAGCCGGCGGAAATATCAACCCGAAAAAAATCGATAGACTTGACGCGGAATTCCAGAATTGTATCCTGCGTTTCAAGACCGAGGGGTGGCAGGCAAACGTGTCGTAATTAGGACAATTGAGTCCCTTCTGTTCTTGTCCCTTGCTTGGGCCTCCGTTGCCGTTTTTCAGAGAGAGCGCTGAAGTCGCGTGCAACAACCCGACGGCAAGTGGGCGAATTTTCGAGGGACACTCAACGCTCCGTAGATCCTCAAGGGCGCGTTCTTAAATCATCCGGCGTAATGAGCGGAACTTATTCACAAAGTACAATCCCAACGCCTGCTTTCCGTGCTCCATCCGATTGGTTGCCATGTCGAGTAAAAAGACGCGATTATACGGGGAGATTTGGAATTCAGTTGGATCCGTAGAACTTTCGAGAGCCACATTGAAAAAAATGATAGCAACTTCCACTAAAAGATTGATGAAATGCATACTGCGTCTACTTGATTTTTGAGAGGATGATACTGAAGGGTGGGGATAACTAGATATCTAGTAACACTGAAAAAAAAGTTTGGTAGAATTTACCATTCCCTAACGCTGTACTTCACACAGCGTCAATTTAGAGTCAATTCTGCTGGAAGAAAGGAACACGTTACTATATACTGGTGCAGGTTACCATTCCTCTGGTAGAATCGACTTGAAGATAGGTAGAATTTTATTTTTTCAGTGAACGCTTACTATTTTTCGGGTGGGGATGTTGGTTGGTTGCCTTCCAAAAAGTAAAAAGAAGATGAGGTTTTGAAACTCTGCAATACGGACAAGACTGTTTTTCTCAACTCCACCTAAATAACAAGAAAATCAATATTCCATGATAGATGTAAGCGTGTTTTCGTTTTTTACATTAAAAAAGAGAACTTCCGTTTCAACAGAGAGAGGAAAAGTAAAGTATTTATTCTATAATCATTAATTTCGACCATTAAAAAGCTGAAGCGCTGGATGCAGAAAGGGCATTTCTTGGTTGCGTTGTCTCAGAATCTCCGCTAATGTTTCATCGACTACAAGAATTAAAGCATATTGAATGGTATTAGTTGAAATTAGTTACTGAATTTTCTTCATGATTTTACAATCCTTAAGACGAAAAATTTCAGGAAATTCACCGAATGGTCTCCTCTCTGAAATATAAATTAAAGTGAAGATTTTGAGACACGGCAACCAAGAAATGTCCTCTCTGCACCTAACCTTTAAACTTTGGCACCCTTGAAACTTTCTCAGACATAAGTTATCTCCCCTCTTAGGAGGTCAACAATGTAAGTAGGAATCTCCTAAAATCCTCAAGCCTAACTTTGAATCACCCTGTATTCCGGTGTTCGCCTCTTGCAATGTCAGCACAGCTTGACAACGATCTACACGGGAATTGGGAGCTATTATTATTTTCTTTGCGACAAAGAGGACTTCAAAGTTGAAGCAAGGCGTGAGAGACGAGAGGCTAAGCACGTAAATGACTTTTGAGAGCAGCTGATGAGCAAAGATGAAGGAAAAACAAGCAAAAATAAAAAGCTGTATAAAGCGGATCCCCGCTTGAACAAAGGTGATAGTCTCCAATGGTACAAAAACCAGGAATTTGCACTATCGTCTGGCACATACCTCATAGTTCGCTGTTAGATCCCTAGTCCAACAGAACCGATTTGATGTCAGGGTAATCATACTAACCATAACTTAATTGAATCAGTGAGAAAGGAAACGGAAACACATACTCGGAAAAATGAAAATAATCAAGACACACCCACAACTGCACAGTAGGTGAAGAAGTTAGTTTGAGAAAAAGATTTTTGCTACCGAAAGACAAGTACTTATGGACACTTGAACAGATGCTAACTACAATGACCTTTATGTAAATTAACTGTCTTTAATGGAAATTGAGCATTTTCGAGTTACCGAGTTGGTGTGTTTTCGTTCTCACTGATTCAATTGAGCTACAGTCTGAGTCAGTCTGATGCGTCACTTCATGCGTCAAATTCACACTGGCCACATTAACAGATATCTGTTACTACGTTACATGAGAAAATACATATCTGACTTCGGAATGATAATTTCTCTAGGCAGCTTGAGACCTGGGGTATTCTGGTGAGAGTCGATCCATGACCGATAAAATTCTAGCCGAGCACTTTACTGGGCACATTATGTTAGGATTACAGAACCAAAAGACCTCTAGACAAACTATAAATTGGACGTATTTATGCTAAAAGGAGCTATAAGCAGGGTTGCCACAGAGTTTGGAAAATCGAATTCCCTGACATTTGCCTGACACATTAAGGTAAAATTCCCTGACAACTGCACAAACGCCAGATTGTTATAAAGACATAGTTGGAAATAGTTTGCCCGTAGAATTTGTTGTTCGAAACGTCAAACCCACTCGAGAGGCAAATAAAGGCGATTCGACGGTGTTTCCCTGACATTTTCGTCATATTCCCTGACATTTCCAGGTTTTCTCTGGTTTTGTAAAATTCCTTGACATTCTCCAGTTTTCCCGGTATTCCCTGACTGTGACAACCCTGTTATAAACATAGGTTTTGCGTGGAGCATAGTTCTTTTTAGCATAGATAAGTCTAATTCGTTGCTTCACGGACACAGGAACGTATCTCGATCTCCGCGTACGAGCCTCAGAGAGCATAAATGTATACGTAAAACAGGGCTTGCAGGGAAATTGAGATACGCCCTTACGTCAGAGGGGCGACAAATCGAAGCACTACGCAACATGTTTTCCAATTACAATTTCACGAGGGAAACAAATCACGCGACGGGAAATCCGGAAATCGACCTCTGAACAAAATGTTAACAATTAATTAAAGTCGGTTGAAATACCGATGTACAAATCTGCCTTGCTAAGGAAGAACGCCGTGTGAACCTTCAGGCGTTGTCAAGTTTCCTTGGATTGAACACGAATTTCCTGGTGAGCTTATGAATATTTTTCTTCCAATTTTTCAGTTTTTCCCCAATTTTTTTCTCGCTTTAATATAAATTATCCGCAAATTTAATAGAAAAATATTCATAACCTTCCTTAAAAATAAACATTGTATCGGAGGAAATTTGGCAACTCTCGGATGTTCATACGGCGTTTTTCCTTGGCACGGTAGAAATGACGTCATTTGTGAAGTCTGGCTCCCATTTTAATCTGTGTTGAAAATACTTGTTAGTATCTAGTTCACATGTTATTTTCAAAACTCCCCGTTTTGTGGGTCGTCTTCTCCGTAAGATTTTGGGGGAAACAACGAATGACGTTACTGCTTTAGACTATGGGCTTTGGGCTTGGTCGAATGAGCCGTTTTTTAACACTTTGGTCGTCAGTCGTCATTAGGCTAATCTCAGCGATGACTCCCAAAGTAAAAGTTTACTCTGTACACTGCCGTGCTAAGGTCAAACGCCATATGAACCTTCAGGCGTTGCCACATTTCCTTTAATAAAACGCAAAGTCCCTTGTAAACTTATGAATATTATCCTCCCAATTTTTCAGATAATTTTGCTCGCAATTTCCAATAGAGTTCCTGAAAATTTGAGAGACAAATATTCATAACTATCCTCAAAAATAAATATTTTCTGCTAGGAAA
Source organism: Bemisia tabaci (assembly GCF_001854935.1). Lineage (NCBI taxonomy): Eukaryota > Metazoa > Arthropoda > Insecta > Hemiptera > Aleyrodidae > Bemisia > Bemisia tabaci. The sequence goes on from NW_017547189.1 coordinate 2,069,458, forward strand.
TTTGGCAACATTTGGACGGTCGTAAGGCGTTCCTCCTTAGCGCGGCAGCTCAGGTGACCACCTGAACTACGATTACAGCAATATTAGTTTCGGTCTAATGATGGCTTGACAGCCAGCTCAGAGCAATATGACCTACTCATGTTGAAAGAAACTATGCTCGAATTAATTAAATCAAAAGTAATTACTTGCATGGAATTTGCGTACCCATTATTTCCTTTTAATTTGGTTCGCTTACGTCCACTTCTTGTTATTTTTTTCCGTCCGTTTTTCAAACTTCCGTTGCATCAAAAAACGTCGGAAAGACAACGAATTGAACGGTCGACTAAAGTACCATATGCAACTTAAATAGTCCTGGGAACTAAGATTTACGACAGAGAACGAACGGAATCAACTTTAATTCATTTTATAATTTTCAAGTTCAGAACCGCAAAACCTCAACAGAAAAAAACGAGAGACAGAAAGAACCCTTCTCATGAACGAACGATACTTGATCAATAGATGTTATCGGTTCCGATCTGCGCAAAACGGCAGGCGCGGAGGATACAACTATTTCAACTCTCGTGCGATGTGGTAAAGTATCACGTTATTTGAAGGCGTTCTGAAAACACGAATTGAGTACCTATACGAGCGGCATGACTGGCGCCCACTTTGTGGTTATAAACGGTAGTTAAAGTGGCCACTTCAGCGAGCTGATTATTGAAATCGATAGACAAAGCTATAGACAAGGATGCCTTAGATATAATGGAGCGATCCAATCGATGGATGCGGTTGGTCGGAATGGATAGAGGAGGTATGTAATAGACTAAGAGGGCAGATCAGGACGGACTCGGTACTACTTTAGGTCCATTATTTCCCCTTCAGTCTCCAGCACTCATCCGTTTCAACCAATAGGATTGCTCAACTATATCGAATTGGATCCAAACAATAACAACGACGTAACCTCTTTCAACGCTACCAATGAGAATAAATCGATATATATCGCTTATTTGTGACGTGCCACTAAAAGCGTCTATAAGGTAGATAGCAGTTCAAAATGTATCGTCTCTGGCTGAAACACGTCTCATGAACGAATCTACCACCGGTTTCGAGTCAGATTTCAGCTTCGCGACGAAGCGGTCCATTTCGTAACCCGCGGAGCGCGTTCCCCTTAATCATCCCGCAGGGGAGAGTGGAGGCTCCGGAGCAAAGTCTGCGGAGTCTTAGAAATAAATTGACTTACACCTTTATTGGAGCCAACGCAACGGCTCAAATATTGACTTACCGATCCCCCCCCCCTCCACTCGCTGCCACCCTATGTATTTCCCACCGTAATTTTATTACGAAAAGCGGGAGGGGTTCGTAGGGGGGGAGGGGGCGAGAGGGGAGGTTTTTTTGCGCGCTTATCGTGGGTAAACGACTCTACTGCGAGACTAATTATCCACTTGCGCGAGAACCGCGGCCGATTCGACGATGCCGCTTCGGGCTGGGACCGCGCAGGGGAATTGAGTGTGATATGGGATATTTGGCAACCGCGGGGGCCATTAGTCGGCTAATTCGAATGAGTGAACGAGTTCGCGCCGCGCAAGAACAGCCAGATAAAAATAAATATTCAATGACCTGAAATTCTCCTCGATAAAATTCGACGGGCGTTGCCACGTTCGAACGCTGGCGTACTAAGGAAGAACGCCGTATGAGCCTTCAGATATTGCCATGTTTCCTTCTATAAAAACCGAATTTACTGAGAAAATTGTGAATATTTTTTCTCATCATTTTCAGACAATTATATACGCAATTTAATCTGAAATATCTGAAAATTTCAAGGTAAAATATGCATGGATGTCGTCAAATATAATGATATATCATGGGAAATTTGGCAATTATCGAATGTTCATACGGTGTTCTTCCTTAGCACGGCAGAACGGGTCTTTGCAGCCACCTTTCTCCACCCGGAGAGATGAAAGGTTCGGAAAAAAGCCAACACTGCGTGCTAAGCAAAAACGCCGTATGTGCCTTCAAGCGTTGCAAAATTCCCTTTGATAAATCACGAATTTTCAGGAATATGTATAAACATTTTTCTTCCGATTTTTCACAAAATTCCGTTCGTGATTTGATGTGTATAATCTGAAAATTTCAAGGGAAAATATTCGTAACTTTCTTCCAAAATAAATATTTTCTGATAGGAAATTTGGTAACGTGCGAATGCTCATATGGTGTTTTTTCTCAGCACGGCAGAATAAGTAGAGAGGTTACAACCATGTCTTGATCAGATGTAGTAAAGATTAGCGGAGGAGCGTCGACAATGCCACGGGGGAAAAGTGTTGGGGGCTATCCCCTAAAGATGAGGTCTTACCTCAATTAGCTGGGTGATAGGTATGGACATTTTCAATTAGTTTTGATATTACCGCAACTCAAGTTGGGGTAGCACCGCAACATATGGGTTAGTAACCTAATTTTTTGGGTAGTGCCAAAGTGAATTGGGGTACTACTGCTGTTAATTTGAGTAGTACCACAATTGATTGGAAATGTCGAAGTTGAGCCTTCATCTCTACCTCTTTTTTCCGGGAAATGTAAATTTTTCCAGACGAATAATGTAAATTTTAATGTTTTTGTCATGATTAGATCTAAAGGTCTTCTGAGTCAATTCTCCTGATTTTTTCGGCTATTGACAAGTGACAATCCCTAGATAATTCTATTTTTATCAAATTTTTGGGATGTAGCCTCGGAAGCGGCTCTTGATCATCATTCATTGGCCAATCGTTATTAATTAATTCAATATTTTTTCCGATTTAAAGTATTTAAAATTACAATACCTTATCTGATAATTACATAAATCTAATGAACTTACATTAAGCGCGAAGGATCTGATAAGAAATTTGTGTGCAACTACCTGAAACAAGCAAAAAAAATATACGTAAGAATATGAAACAAGCGCAAAAGAATTAACATTATTTCTTAGTGAGGATTATACAAGCAACTGGTTATATTGTTTATTATCCTGGTTTTGGAAAACATACATTTCTAAGATGATTTATAAAGGTACAAAAGTACTAAGGAATCACCATGATCTGCATCTTCTTGGCAACATATCGTTCAAAAGCATATGTCAAGATAGTTATTTATAAAACTTCCCTCCCATGAAGACAACTTTATTCTAAAGCTGTTTGAATTTGAAATCCCTCCCCTCGTGTTTCATGATGAATTTTGAATGAAAGATTACCATCTTGCATCGATTTTCCGAACTTAAAGTAAAATATTCATACCTTTCCAAAATATGTAACATTTTATTAAAACAAATTAGGCATTATTCATACGGCGTGTTACCCTGCGGGCTGAGCCAGTGCTCCCAAAATACGTAATGCTGAAAATCTGATTTTTTTTCTACCCCTCTCTCCCTCGTAACGCACCGGTAGCACAGGTCTGCACTCCCAAAACAATTTCCACTATCCCCGATTCAACGCCCCCCCCTTTCACCCTCATATTGGCGCGTTGTGAGGAATTTTGGAGGAAATGTCGGCAGTATTTTGGCCACAGAATTTGGAAATGAAATTCTCTGATTTTTCTGTCAAATTTTGGGAAAATTCCCTGACAATCGGACCACATTTATGCAATTAAAAATTAGAAATTCCGGCCCGGTTTAAAAACAACGTATGTGCCATTAGTTTCCCCATGCACATAGGTGTTTTTTCAGATGAGTTAGAATTTAAAGCTCCAAATTGCAAAATGCAGTTCAATTGAAAATATGACAGATGCTTAAAAAGACATGCTTTGAAATGGTTTTCTGGCATTTGTTGTTCGAAATGTCAAACCCATTCAAGGAAAGAAATAAAGGTAAATTGACAGTTTTTCCCTGAAATTTCCAGGTTTTCCCTGACTGTGGCAACCATGCGGCACCTTGTATCGATTAATCATCTTAAATTTTTGGGAAAATCGGTGCCCCACGACAATTTTAGCATTACGAATTACCCTGGAATCCTTCTCCTCTCCATAACGTACCTCCGAGCGCAGACTCAGAACACCCTCATTCCTCAATTCTAGAGCGTTACATATGTACAATTTCGACTGTTTAGCGTATTTATCTCATGTATGTGCCTATGGTTACGCACTGCCACTGGTGCCACTGGTCTTCCTTCTCCTTCTCACGCATATACACGCTCCTCTGATCCAGCTAGATTTGTCATTATTTTCATCCCTTTCGCCCCTTTTCCCTACAGTTTTTGGTGACCCCAACGTGATACAACACTTTTCCCTACCACATACTTTATGAACAGCCCCTGTTGGCAACCCATCATCCTGAGGAGCGACTCCCACCTATGCACTTCATTAAGGCGGAATGATCTGCAACGAGTCGGCGGCGGCGGAGTCTCCTATCTCAACCCGATTACGATAAACCCCCAATAAAACAATTTGAAACCGAATATTGTTTACTTTTGGCCCAGGGTTGATGCGGAGAGACGGGCGGGGGTAGGAGAGGTTAATCCCCCGCGATGGGGCACCGGGAGGAACATGTCCTGTTCCACCGTATGAGGGCGGCTTAACCTCTGGTACTTCGCTGCTGCAGAGGTGGTTGGAAGACAGGGTACGGGAGCGACGGGGGTGTGGAGGGAGGATAAACTAGGTGTGCGCCGTTGCCAAGTCGGCGAATTTTTGTCGAGCGTCTTTTGTCTGGATACCAAAGGGTAAAAGGGTGGTTTGGAAGGGACTTAGGGCGAAACTCAAAAGAGTACCCATGCATGGTTGCAAGATATACATCAAAGTAAAGTTTCCTTCATTAGATTTTGTCTCGCAATCAGAACCGAATATTTTCCAAATCACGTAAGTGTCAATCTCTATTTTGGTGGTGGAGGGGATGTTTTTTTTTTTTGTTTTCTCTGGTATAATCAATCATGTCTGATCTCGAAATAGCCTTCTAAAAGAACATACACATTTTTTGGAATTTGATGACTGTCAACAAAGCGAATAAAACGGGGTTTCTTGTTTTTCTCGCATTCAAAATTTTGGCATTTACGTGATTTGGAAAATAATCGGTTCAATTTATAAAAACGTATCATAGGCTCTGGCCGCAGATTAACTCGGGCGATCAGATTTTTATTGTCGTTAGGTAATTCAATACTATGATTGGTGCTTGGTCTGAATTCTCCACATGATCCTGTCGGGGTCTGTTCATAAATATGTAGCGCATAAATGTTTCCCGCCCCCATAACGGACTTAGGTGACGTAGGTCTCCTTTTGTGTCGCTTTGCCTAAACCCTGCCCCCCCCCCTTCCAAATTACAACCTTTCAAGATGAATTCAAAATGAAAAATTGCGACCTTGAGCCTTACGTCGATCTTTCACCTTTAATTTCGAAAAACGCCCCGATTTCAGGTTACTTTCTTATAACGCAGGCTCAGCCCCTCCCCCCCCCCAATCATAAATTCTAGAGCACTATATATTTTTTGAACGGCCTTTTAATTGGCCTCAATGGCAAGAAATGACCTTAGATGAGAGCTATTAGATCGCATGTACTTGTCATGCGACAAGCTAACTCAAAACTTTCCATCAACTTCGGTATGAAAGATACCTGGGAAGTATCAATTGTCTTTCTTCGAAAGTTAATAAACTTGTACTTGTTATAAAGTTTTAAGATAAGGATTCGTGCTTGTCTCAAGTTTCATGCTTTATCTAAAATGCGTATACAAGTTAGAGTTGGAGAAATTGAAGTTCAAAACACCACTTCTATTCTTCCAATGACCATTCGTACTTGGAAAGAGCGTAAAAAGTTTATTTGCCTGCCCGAGTTTTGCAAAATTCACAGTATTTGAAAAAAAGTCCGTGCCTAATTTGTGACACTATATATTTGAATTTTGTGTTCACTAGTGAACTTCGAATGAGGAAGGGGTGAAGGACAAATGGGAATCGAATACATTCTGAAGCGGCAAAGCGCCTTCATCGTGATGGATACTTCACGCACATCCACAGAGTTAAAATAGTGGTATGACCCAACTCTAGCATGGTTTGCAACTTAGATTACACGTTTTTAACTTTTTGTCGTATAGTAAAGCAAAATTGGGCTATAAAGGCAAAATTTGGCAAAATCTGATGCTCCTTGTAATCTAAACGAAAAATCTTCATCATTTGTAACGAGATCACATCACACAGGCATTTTCATGGAAATTACAGTACGAGAATTTTGAAGAAAAGTCTCTTAATTTTCAAACTAATTTCGTTTGAGTTGCTTCCCTCTACTTTCGTATGCGTCCCTACCTAACATATGTTAGAGGTCCCTTACTATTGCACGTAAGTCTTTCTTCAAAATTCTCGATATTAGTATGAATTGATGGTTGCAGGTAAATATATAACGTAAAGAAGCAGGAATTGAGAAATCGAAGAAATATAAATTAAATTTTTTGGAAGTCTTTCTCCCCTGTCTTTCCTTCTTTGTCTCTCTGTCTCTCTTTCTTTCACGACTTCTTCTTCTGCCTCCCCTCTCACCCTCTGCCATACATTGGACATCCAGCAATGGACTTTTCCCCACTATTAAGTATTCCACTATTATTCTCTTTTGTTCTAATTCTCTTCCAATCCTCTGAACTATTCGTTCTTGGTTCTTTTTACGACCTTCCAATTTTTTTCCCGTCTCCTCTCACATTCCGTTTGTTCCAGGCCGTGCCCTCAATTCATCGGTCCATTCCAGTTTAAACTTTTTGCAATTGGTGAAAATGTAATCTTTATTCCCGTTTGTGACACTATGGAGGCCTAAAATGGAGGTATTTCTATCAAACAGAACTAAGCGCCAATTTGAGTTCCTTTTGAGGAATTTAGAATCCCGGATAGCGCGTTCTGTCAAACGGACCTAAGCGCCATGGAAAAGCATTGCGAGTATAGGACGGAATGAGCCGGACGCCCGATTCCGCCGCCAATCCAAGCTCCCCCCCTCCCTCTACCTTCCTTACCCTATGGCGCTTAGGTCCGTTTGATAGAGATACGTCCAAATATGGGAATCAATCAGAACTGGATTCTTATTGGCTTTACTCTCAGTATAAAGGGACTCTAACACAGACATGACCAGTTCCAGAGGCAAAGCGTGAACAGTCGATTATCGATATTTCCCCATTTGAAGCTATAGAAAAGGATCGACTATGCCGGTGTTCGTTGCGAACACCCTTTTATCGATCCTTTCCCATAGGTTTAGATGGCACATCAGTCGATATATCGCAAAGCACGCCACACCACTGGTCGGTTCTGATAACTAGACCTCCGGGTCGGAGGGCTGGCAACGGAGCGCTCTTGATCCTATCCGGGAGAATTGAGAGGTCCGCGCACAACACCGGCGGAGGCGCGGCGGCGCGCGGGTCTACATTTTTAATGCCGAGATAAGACATGTAGAGCGGGTGGCATGTATGCTTCGGGGAGAGCTCCGGTGCCTCAGCTCCCATCTCGCGCTGGGCGGGAGGGGGGTAACCGCGGCTTATCGCGACATCGCTGGCAAATTCTGAGGCGTCGTCCGGGTTGCCTAACTTTTGGAAAACTCGCTCCTTCAGAGAACTTGAAGGCTGTGGACAGGGTCGTCGCCAGTGTTTGTACTTACACCCACGTTAATAGAAAATTAGACTAGAGTCCCTTCATACCCAGAGTTACAACAACTCACTTTTGGTTGGGCTTAAAGTGGCCTAAAAAAAATCCAATTCTGATTGGTTCTCGCTCATGGAGTCACAAACGAGTGCACGATCACATAACTCGGTTTGCGACGTCGCAGACTTCCTGTCATACTTTTTTTTTTTTAAACGGAAAACTACTCGACGCCAATTTTTTAAAACTGCCGTGATTCTTCTTCTCTGTGCGAAGAAAATTCTGCAAACACTTGAAGGAATGATGTCGATTGGACGTATTTCTGCCAAACGGAACTATGTGCATTAAGACATGAGCTCTGAGACCCATAAAAATGTATGCATGACAGGGCTCACGTCTTCATGCACATAGTTCCATTTGGCAGAAATACGTCCAATTTATTCTCCTTTAAAAAAGTAACATAGAGGCGAAGATTTTCAGACACCCCAAACGAGCTGTGTGATTGCGGACTTGCGCCGTCGACATATACAAGTCTTCAAAAGTTATCAAACTTCCATCATTAGAACACGAATTTTCAAGGGAACTATTACATTTTTTCCTTCCAATTTTTCAGAGAATTCCACTTGCAATTTGAGTTAACGGGTCCAAAAATGTCGAGGAAAAATATTTGCAAAAATACTGCCTATAAATTACTGCTGAGCTTCTTAGCTTCTTACCAACGTCAGTATTTTAAAGAAAACTTCACTCCGGGTGAAAATATCTGGGAGAAAAAAATTGTAAAATACAGATGTTTTTCTCTCATATCCTTAAACACAGTTCCTCGTTAAACATCTGCTCCGAAGCGGCATTTTAATCTTAAATAAAATGAAATGACTTAGAGTCGACGCCAAATAAGAGTACGCATTTCAATGATGCGACAGTAGATCTGCCATCTCGCTTCTTGTATTTACTTCTTACGTAAAAGTAACGTTAGGCGATCTACGGTCGCGGTATAGAAGTGCGTAAACTCATTTGGCGAGGACGCCATCTACCTAGCCGCATGACATTGTCTGCAAGTTACAAATTGTAAATCAATTTATTTATACGATGCTCATATGATCTCAGCTACTTAACTTACATGACATCACATCTATCTCATTCTTTCATTTCTTAGTGCCATTACGACACCATAGAAATCTAGCAAGCGTTGATTTTCCGTAATATCACTGCGGCGCACAGTGGATCGAGTCAATCAGAAAAGTTGGACATGAAACTTTTGACCAAAACTGCAAATTTCGATGTTTAATTTATCACATTTTACATTTTACAGGGTGCTTTTAGATAAACAATTTCACGAAAAAAACAATGAAACCACTTTCAAAACTTTAAAGTTACGTATGAACGGAGTTATGAGCATTCAAAGTTTCCAAATTTTGTCCGACTTCTTCCACTGACTCGATCCACTGTGCGGTGCGGCGGTCGTTAGCGAGAGGGCGGGCAGCTTCCTATCTTATTTTTCGCCGAGTCCTGGTTGGTTTCCAATCGACGCCGGGTGAGGGAACCGATAGCAATCATTAGCCGATCACATGTTCTCCGTTCTTTGTGCGCTGACAGTGGATCGATATATCGATGTCTAGTGTCGCGCCTCAGTCAAACAAGCGTGATAGAAAAACCCTCCTCACAGTGCACAGTGCAGGTTAAGTCACACAGATTCACCCATAATACTGCCGTGCTAAGGAAAAACGCCGTATGAACCTCCAGGTGTTGCCAAATTTAGATTGAGAAAACACGAAATTTCTGATAAACTTGAGAATATTTTTTTTCCGATTTTTCAGAGAATATTTTTCACAATTTTACCTAAAGCCCCTGAAAATTTCCAGGAAAAATATTCTTAACTATCCTCAAAAATAAAGATTTTACTAAATGTTCATACGGCGTTCTTCCTTAGCACGGCAGAATATCGGGCTGATTATTGAAATTGATGGACAAAGAAATAGACAAAAAAGAATTCGACAAACTATGCACGAATTAATTAAATCGAAAGTAATTACATGAATGGGATTGCATACGCATTACTTCCTTTGGATTAGGTTCATTTATTTTTCCCGCCCAATTTTAGACTTTCATTGCATCGAAAATCGTCGGAGAGACAGCTAATTAAACGGTTAAACTAAGTATGCAAGTGAAATAGCCCTGGGAACTAAGCTTGCGACAGAGAAAGAACGGTATCAACTTGAACTTATTCTCTAATTTTCAAATTCTTCAATCACTTAGTAAAGAGCCACAAAACTTTAAGAGCAAACACCAGGGACGAAAAGAATCCCTTATGATGAACAAGAATAACGAGACCAATAGATCGGTTATCGATTCCAATCTGCGCAAAATGGCAGGCGCGGAGGAAACAACTATTTCAACTCTCGTGTGATGTGGTAAAGTATCACAGTATTTGAAGGCGTTTTGACCGTGTACAAATAGGAGCGGCATAGCTGGTGCCCACTTGATAGTGTTATTCGGGGATCAAATGAGTCACTATAGCGAGCTGATTATTGACATTAATAGACAAAGGTATAGACAAAGAGGACATAGAGAAAACGAAGCAATAATATAGGCGGAAGCAAGCGGTTGTAATAGACAAAGAAGATGAGCACTAGAATAACTGGCAGGAACCTAAGAGAGACCTCATCGTGTAATCCATCATTTTCCTTCTTAGTCTAAGACAACCACCACTTTTAATAAAAAATATCGTTTTTTTCTTTTGGACTCCTTTGTCTATCGCTTAGATAGACAAAGGATTAGCTATAAATCAAGCATTGCGATATAATTATCATGGTTTCTCATCGTGAAGTTACACATACGACATTTTCAGTTACAAATGCCCACGATTCTCCCAGTAAAAGTACAATTTCCGAGGGAAAATTTGGCAATGCTAGAATATAGTTTCGTTCTTTCGTGAGAGAAACGACAATTTGTGTATGGTGTTTTCCCCCTTTTTGCTTCTTTTTTCGCAAAGCAGATTAGTCGTAAATATACAAGTCGCTTGAACCACTCCCTGACGCTTTATGACACATATACCCCACTGCCCCCTGTCGAACCACAACCCTAAGGGCATTAAGTACCTTAACATTTCTGCGTCGTAAATAGATATCCATTTTGTTTCTTTTTTTTATCTCGTGAGGACAAAAAATATATCCAAAATAGGAGTTTACAAATGGACGGCGTTTAGCAGACAGGAATCAGCCCACATTTTTGCCAGATTTAACTGGGAAATTTAATTTTTTACAAAAGGAGGTTTGTGCGGATTCCTATGAAAATTTAAAAGAATTTGCTTCGTACTATGCAGAAAATCAGTAAAATTTGCACAAAATCTGCACAACCGTTTTCAAGCAAAATATTGAATTACCCAATGGAGAATTTGCACGCAAAATTTTAATTGCATCATCTGAAAGTGTCTAAAGAGCTGTTTTTGTGGTATTTTTTATAATTTTTTTCTGTTACAGGAAATCGCGAAAAAATAGATTTAAAAATGAGAAAATTTACCGCCTAGTGACGTCGTCTGGCGGCATTTCCCATTTAAATGCATGTATTTTAACAGATTAGATCATTCTGTCACATCTCCTCCAATAATTATTCAATTTATGAACCAAGGGTACCCTCGTGTTCAGCTCACTTGGTAGCGTCCACTTAAGCACGGCATTAATCAAATTTCAGACACCTGCAAATTCTCTATTAAGCTCACTGGGAAAAAAAACACATTGGATCAAGAGTCCAGACTCTTAAAAACATCGACAAGAGAAAATACTCTCGATTCAATCGGATTTTTGCTTCAATCAAGAACCAAGCCTCATAATTTGAGCGGATTTCCTTTTGATCCAAGCAAAAATCTGATTGAATCAAGAGTATTTTTTATTGACAATGTTTTCAAGAGTCTGGACTCTAGATCCAATGTGCTTACTTTTTTTAGCTTACGTTTAGCAATTAGTGGCTTGGTTCCTTTCTGCTTAGCGCGATCCAAACACCGCTCAACATGAAAAACTGCGCAACACATTTTTTCCTCCCTCCAGGAAAGTCTCAGATGACGAGGCCCCTCATTAACCCCCCCCCCCCCCCCCNGCCAAACGTCCCTCCCTCAACCCCTGCCCTTCCCGTCGAACATCTCAATTTCTCAAAATCCACCGATTTTTGCGAGGATACGCGAACAGGCGCGCAAACGTACGCAAACAAAGGCCGGACGTCAACGACCCTGAATCGGCGGATCCGTGGCAGGCAGGCCTTCCCTTCGGCCGTCGCTCAAGTGATTCATTAGCCTGACGTGTGGCGCCGGGGCAGGGCCCGCGGCGCGGGCGGGGGGGGGGGATTTTTGAGGTCGCCGGACGCGGTGAACTTTATTTTTCCCGCGTTCGTCTGTTTGTCTATTTATTTTCGTCGTGAGTTACGGCGCAGACATGGACCACCCCGCTCCCCTCGCCCCCCGACGGACCGGATCGTTCCGGGTTGCGCGGTCGGAGAGGGGCGCGTTTCGAGGGCCCGGGGATTCGCGGGATTCGTCGGAGACTTGGAAGCGCGGGTCGTAATTCACCTGCTTGTCAATGACAATGCAAGCGCCCGCATGCTAATAAATATCCGTGCGGTCCGCCCTTTCCGTGCCTGCTCGGGAGAGCTCGGCTCTCTCCGGCTTTCCCGCCGATCTGCGCTCCGATAGTCTCTGAGGTCATGGATCGTCAATGCCTCAACCTGATATACTTATGAATCGGTGCTTGTGAATGAGCTGATAAACCGGGCTTGATTAAATATCGAACTGAGAAAAAAGTTACGGGCTATGCAGGGTGATCCAGGGCTAAACGACCTGACTGCAGGAGCGTCTTCTATGCGTCAAAATAAGAATATTTTGTCGTCAAGTTTTTTTTTCCAAAAGTGCCCTCGGTCGGAGCTTCTGCCCACCAAAATTTCGAAAAGTAAAGTCTTTTTTCTTGAATTTTGGCGATAGTTGTGAACCAAATCTCGTGGAAATTTTAACTCTCTTGCAAATTATGCCCTGAATTCATAGATGATCTAAAAAAATCGAAATCTCAATTTAAAGAGGGGGTTTGGGAGTGTTTCGGCTCCTGCAGTCGTAACACTTATTCTTTGTTTTTCTGAGGGGCTAAGCTCAATGCAATGAATTTTCGAAGGAACCTTTCAGCCGGCCGCGGCATGGCATACAGTGCGAGGCAAAATAAAGGTAATGGATGGATAAGGTTAATTTGTTTTTAATATATGGATAAAAATCTATGACCGACCATTTCTCCAGAAATTATCTGTGACCCGTATTCGTTCAATCTAATATTACCACGGAATATTAAAGGAAAATATATTATTTAGTTGCCTTTTCTAAGCTTTTCTAAATTTTTAAAACAGGGAAATTTATTTAAGAATAGTAACAATAATTAAATTTTTCTACAAAACAATCGCCATGGTCAGAAATGGTAAAAGAGGACGGATTTTTAAGTTTCAGGTAAAATTAATAAAACTAACGGATATAATACTGAAAAACAAGCAAATAAAGCAGTAAGTGCCATAAAATTAACCGAAGGAAAAGTGTATATATATTCAGTGAACATTTGTGAACATTAATTTTTGGAAAAAGACAAAAAACTCGACAAGAAATTAAGCTATACTGCAGTTGATATAATGGACTCGGCGTGGGGGAAAAAGGTGAGGGTTGTTGGATAGTACGCACATGTCCAATTAATTGTGGTAGTACCCCAATTAATTGTGGTATTCCAATGAATTAGGTTACAACCCCAAATATTCCGGCCCTATCACAATTAAGATCAGAAATGTCTACATCATCCAACAAATTGGAGTAGTAACACAATTTCAAGGGATTGCCCCTAACATTTTTTAGCCCAAGGAAGTGAATGTTTCTGACGCACAGACTAAAATATTCCACTTTTTAACTTCGTCAAACACACGAGAGAATTAGAAAAAATTACGGCTCAACGGATTAATTGGATTGCATTTTGCAAAAAGGAACCGCTAGCATTGCAATGATGCTAAGATGGTGCAACTTCATCCTTTGCAATAAAATTGCGGAAATTGTGAAAAACTATGCAATTTAGATGGTAACTTTTGTCTTAAATTTACAGTTTTTAGCGAGTAAAATAGAAACTATTAAGGGATAATCGGGTTTTTCCTCCAAGACAAAAGAAGTTGCACAATCTTAGCGACATTGCAATGCTAGTGGTTCCTTTTTCCAAAATTGCAATCCAATTTTGAATCCGATTAATACAAATTAGCGTAACTGCCACGCAATTTCCACCAAAAAAACAATGAAACCGACCAGATATCCTACACCTAAACAGATAAACGCGATCCGCAAATCAGTCATGGAAAAAGGTCTCCGTACCACAACCTCCTCCTTCACCTCTTTCTGCATCATATTCTCAAAGTACAAACCCTCAGCTCTTGTCTTGACCCCTACACCTATCTCGAGAGACCGGCTCAAAAGATATTTGAGCCTCTCCGTAGCGAACATATGCTTCGGGATCAGGTACATCAGCGGGAAGGTGGCCAAGCACTCCGGAACAACGTGAAACTCAAAGGATTGGTAATACTCCATTACCGCCCAATTTTCCCTTTCCGAGTTGGTCGAGGTAAACGCCAGGAACGCATTGGATGACATGATATTCCGGAGATTCTTCAACACGGACATCCTTCCGATCTCCATTTCAGGAAATTCTGGAATCCTCCTACAAACGTAACACGCATCATCGAACTTCAGTGTAACATTGGTAACGATGATGTGCTCAATCACTTGATGGATGACCTCCGTACTGAACTTGTAGTTATCAGCGAGACGGCCGTGAATCCAGTTAAAATCCGGTTCGCGACCCAGAAAATTCTCGTCCAACTCCAAATGCACCGACTGAATCACGAGATCCGATTCGGCGAGCTGCTGTATCGTCTCGATATCCGCGTACCGAATCCGCAAGTTCAAGAAAGTCACCATGCCGCTCTGCAGAAGCGTGGTCAGGATAAGCGTCGCGAACGTAAAAGTCCAGAAGAGGATCTTCCCGGACAGGAGTTTACCGAGCAGCAACCGCGGATGGCATGTGCACAAGAAGTACCTGTAGATGGTAAGTACCGTTGATAAGCTCTCGTACTGAATGAGCTCGTACTCGGTGTACAAACGCGCCAACTGCCGCAGCTGGGCCATTTTATGACAATGTTGGAAGAAGAGAAACGTCGCCATGGTTAGCAGAAAGCACACCCATACTTTCGGCGTGAAACACTTGAAGACGGTCAAGTACTGTGGCTTGAAACCCCTCCGCGGGACGAAGAAACAAAACGAGCCGAAGTCGGTGGTGGGTGTGTGGTCGTAGTTTTCGAAGTTCGCGCTTCTCAAACGCGGATTCGCGTCGATGAGCATCAAAACCAGGTCGTACTTTATGGCGAATTTGTGATCGGGCATTGTGAACAGCTCGGTTGGGTCCGTCTGGTGGTACATAGCGTTCGCGGAGTAACGGTCGTTCATCATTTCGAGAGCGACGAAGACGGTTGTTTGCCAGTGCAAGAAACCTGATCGCGCCTCGAGCAACTGGTTGTAGCCTTCGATATCGATAACTTGAACCTTTAATTCCTTCTGGTTCACGTCACGCCACTCGAAGTCGAAGTACTTTTCCCCGCGCGCGCCTGCGTACACGTGAGTTTCGTTGAAAAACGTGTCGTACCAGAAGCATCTGACCGGCGAGCAGATCACAGTCTGGCGCCCTTTGAAGATTCTCCAGATCAGTCGGAAAGTAACGTATAAATCGCTATTCATTTCTGGTTTGGCATCGGTCGCACCTGGCGATACTACGAAGATAATATGGTTATCCGGGTTCCAAATATTATTGTAGGCCCCTCCCGTGAAATTGAGGAGATCGTCTCTTAAAACACTGCCGTCCTCCAAATCTTTAGCCGTCGCGATGATTGTTGCATCGCAGGGTCTTCGGAAATCTATCAGAACCGCCCCGGAATCAAGATCATAAACGACGCAGATGTTCGGGATTGCTGATTTTCGATTAGAATACTCGGGGCCAGTGCAATTTCCACACGTTGGCGGTTGTTCGATCAGGAGGTTGGTGGGGGCGGAATTGGGGGTCCAATAACCCACCATTGAGCTAAGGATGAAGTTAGAGATATCGCTAAAATCGTTCACGATAATGACTATAATTTTACTGACCTCATCAACCATATACAGACCTAAGTCGGTCAGATTTGATTGTATGGTCGTCACCGAGTTATTATGAAGATACTGTATAAGCTTCGAGCAGCAGTAATCTCGATTTAGGTTGAAAATGTAAAATAATCGGAGGCTCGAGTGATGTAACGTGTTTTCGCATACCTTGATGAGAAAAGTATCGTCTGCGGGTCCATTTTTCACGGAAATCTTGTCTATGGTGGCACCACATGAGACAGTTAGGAAAATTAACCCTATCCGAATATTTCCCATCCACGTGTAGTTTCAAAAACAGGGGTAGAATTGAATTACGATTGAGGTTGCTCTGAGCTTGGGCGCGCGGCTGTATCTGTGCATCAAAAATATTTATTGAGCAGGTCGTGTAAACCGATTGAAAAACATTTAAAGTAGGACGAGATAAGTGTCACGTGAATGACTGTTTTGCCGTGCTGAGGAAAATGCCGTATGAGCCTTCAGGCGTTGCCAAATATCCGTTCGTAAATCACGAATTTTCGGGATTTGTAAATATTTTCCTTCCAATTTTTCAGGTAATTTTGTTCGCAATTTTACCAGAAGTCTTAGACAATTTTTCGGAAAAATATTCATAATTTTTCTCAAAAATAAACATTTTATCGAAAGGAATCTGGCAACTCTGAATGTTCATACGGCGTTTATCCTTCGCACGTCAGTGTTACTGAAAGGGTTGTTCGATCAGACGGACGATGATCAATCAATTATTCCTGCTCTTCAACAAAATCGATACTTAAATTTGTTTTCCGTGCAAGCTGAATCAAAATAAACACAGGTGAAGAATAAATATCTACTAACTTTCATTATCTTTCACACCGGATACATATTTTGGTATATATTGCTAGTCTAAGCCACTCAATGTGAATAACCGTAAGTTATGTTCACGATAAAAACATAGATAACGAGTTATGTTCGCAGAATGAATAAAAAAAACGTTTTACGAACCTTCTTGGTCAAAAGAGGTTGTGATGTCTGCAGTCAAAAAAATTGACATTCGACAAAGACCTGTTCTAACATATCTGCCATGTTTGCTCCGGTTACAAATTGACCGGATTGTAATACAATATATTTTCACGCCCTTTCTTGACACAACACTTAATAAATAGGAAAGTCGTCACAACCGGTGGCTAGCTAAAAATGCACAAGCTACCGTGCGGTAGGTACTATAACTACCGAGTTAGTTGTGTCCTCTACCCTGGTAGTTATCTTAACTACCGCACGGTAGCTGGCGCATTCTTAACCAGCCACTGCAGTGGCGTGGCGTAAACTGCGATATACATATAGATTGTTATGCCATTTAAACCTATGGAAAAGGATCGATAAACAGGGTGTTATCGATAAACGGGGTGTTCGCAGCGAACACCTTAATAATCGATTCTATACCATAGGTTTAAATGGCATAACAATCGATAAATCGCGATTCACGCCACGCCGCTGCGCTGCTTGTGACGACTATCCTATTTTTTTCCGTGCAAAATATGTACTGGACCGCTCGAAAATTATTCTTTGAAACCCTTCAGAGTTTTGCATCGTAATTTCAAAATTTAATTTTTCGACCCTAATCGACAAAGAATATCTCAACTAGAAATTTTTTTTCCTGTACTCTAACGTCTCTTTTTCCCCGAACGGTCGAAAATTGAATTTACTAAAGTTCGACAACCTCTGAATAAAAATCGGAGGTGAAAATGCTCTCGATTCTGCACGCGAAAAGCAGATTCTTTCCTCTTTTCGGAAACTAAAAACACAAACCACCAGCAAACACGATACCGGTTCTCTGGAAACTCAGAAAACTCAAGTCTGTCTTCTAAAATAAAAACTGTTTCGGTTTAAAAGAAAAAAAAGCAGGAGGCTGAGAATGGACGAGAATAAATTGATTCAATAGCCCTGAATCTCCTCATCTTCGAGCAATTAATTCTACCAAGTTATTATGCAGGCGAAGGGGCGTAGGGGTGGGTGGATTATCGGCGAGAGGCGAGGGGAAGGGGGTGCATCTTTGATGAGTTTCCCACGCCAGAGTGGCTCAAGACTGTTGAAAAGAATGCTCCATTTTCTCACGCGTTCCTAAAGTGCTTTTTTCGCGCCCTCTTCTCCGTTTACGTAGTTGCGAGCTTGCGCAAGAGAAATGAATTTTGATCTTGGATACAAATTTGCTTGAATTTTTTAAGTCTTCGTAACTGTTCCTGATTTTTTAAAGTTTGTCCACTTAAATACCGTTCCAAGTAAAAGCATACTGTCAATTGGACTACATTTTGTAGTAAAAAGCCACTATAGACATAATGGCGACGTCATCATAGGGATTCTTCATTATATTGAATTAGATCCAAATAATAACATTGACATATAACCTCTTTCAATGATACCAATGCGAAAAAATCGATAATAATCGCTTTGCTGTGCCGTAGCACTAATAGCGTCTGTTCCTAGCTCATTTCAGAAACAATACATATGCTATTGAATTCCCTTTGCAGAAAGGTGATTTAATAGAGGAGCCGGAGATAGTGGCTCATTATTGCAAAATTTAATCCAATTCGATATTGGTTCCTGAAAAAAATGTCATTTTAGGGTAAAACCAGCCAAAATTCATCTTTTCAAGTTTTCTGACAAGACCGAGACATACCACTAGGAATTCAGGATGAACAACTGGAGCATAGTGGCAATCAAGTTTTCTCATGTTAGACAATTCAGGGTGGAAGATAAATACAAAATTTAGAATGGAGTTACCGCGTTTTCATTGTGGCGGTGTATTAAGTCTGCATACTTAAAGAGACGTTTGAACTAACAGTTCTTTCCTTTTTCCAGATTCGCATTTTTTTTTTTTTTTTTTTTTTTTTTTTTCAAAAATAATTTTTCCCAGTATTGTTGACGATAAGGCTTTTTAACTGAAAAATATGCAAAATGTGTGATCTCATGACGAGATGCACAAGATACGCCCAGGTTCGATCGTGCCTTTTAATGCTTTTGCCAGAAGAAATTAAGACAATACCTTAGATTGAAGCAACTTTACCAGCTTGATCAGGAAATATTCTTGTCTTTCTTTGACTCTTTTTGTTGACAAACTAATTCCATATAACCATTTTTTATTATTTCAGGACTGAAATCTTGGCCCTAAAATGAAATAACAGCACACAGTAAAGTACTCACTCCAATATATTTTTTACGTAACAAATTTCCCAATGATCGTCATAAAAAGACTTCACAAAAATTATACACGAAAAAAATGGCAATAATTGAAGCAAACTGGTAATTTTAAGAATTTCAATATTAATCTACGAGAATGAATTAAATGTTATAAGCTTCACAAAAAAAACCTAAATATTGCTTGAAAGCTCACAACTGCGCTTTACGGCACTTCCTCGGAGCATTTTTCCTCAATGCAAACCTCTAAATGGGAAAGAGTAACAACACCAAAAAACTTTCTCCCGAGATTGAATAGCTTCCGAGTCTTCAGGAAATACCAGGGAAAAAGCCGTATTATATGTACTGATGATAATAAATCAAGTCCAAACAACCTATTGGCAGTATCTAAACGTGCTTGAGATGTACTCATTAATCTAAGTTTACCATGATGGTAAAATGAAACTGACGGAAATATTAATACTGAAGTGTGGGACTAAAGCCTCCCCAGTTTAAAAGTGAACCTTTAAGGACTCGTGATAAAAAACGATTTCATAAAAGAAAGAATATCGGCGTGAAATTGTGTATTGATTTTAGTGTATATATGTCAGTTCATCCCATACAGTCTAATGATTGCGGTCTTATGACTTTTATCGCAATTTTAACAGAGATCTCGATTTTTCTATTGTCACCGATGACGTTAACGCGTCGAATTATGGGTGCATACCAATTTTCATAAAATTCTGTGCATTACCGTTGCCACAATACAGGAAACCCCCTAGAACTTAGGAAAAGCTGCAGCCCCTTATAAAATAACTTTTTCAGTAAATTTCATAGATGAAAACAAATCCTAAATTCACCAGTACCCTATAACAAGCGCCAAAATCCTGAAGGCTGACGACTAATTCTTAACGAGGTCGCAGATTTTCAAAACAAAGCTTTGGTCGATTTAACACACGGGAAGCTAACACACAAAAAATCAATCAACAATCAAGTGTTAGTATTTGGAGTGTAGCCAAGTGCTAGAAATAATGTAACATTTTCTTTAAAAAAAGTTTGACAAAAGTCTCTATGAAAAAAGTTTTCTTTAAAAAAAAAAACGGTTTTATGGATCTGTTATTTTGTAATCAATTGTTACCACTGAAATCTGTTACCTTGTCTGAAATTAAATTATGGCCTTCGTGATTTATAGTTTGTGACCCTGACGATGAAGTGCCAGCCTCGAAAAGCTTCGATCAAAGTTTGTTAATAAAACGTAAGTTTTTTAAAGAAAATGATACATTATTTCTAGCACTTGGCTACACTCCGAATACCAATATATTCAGTGCTACTACTTTTTAGACATTGTATAATACAATGTTCGCTGAACCTGAGCTTGAGTTACTCCATGTTTGACTCCCCATATTAACACAAGATTTTTGTTACTTTTTCTTAGTGTGCTCAGATTAGCGGTCTAACCTTGGATCACCCACTGGATATAAAAACACACTGGATCTAGAGTCCAGACTCTTGAAAACGTTGACAAGAAAAAATACTCTTGATTCAATCAGATTTAAGCTTAAATCAAAGGGAAATCCGCTCAAATTAAGAGGCTTGGTTCTTGATTTAAGCAAAAATCCGATTGAATCAAGAGTATTTTTTCTTGTCGATGTTTTCAAGAATCTGGACTCTAGATCCAATGTGGTTTTTTTTCCCAGTGTGTATGATAGCACCCCGTTATTACTTTGTTCATTTTCATTTTTGTTTCATCATTGAACGGCACTGTGTGCTCAGCCCACGATGTTTGAATACATTCAGATTTAAGCTTAAATAAAAAAGAGAACCGCTCAAATTAAGAGGCTTGGTTCTTGATTTAAACAAAAATCCGATTGAATCAAGAGTATTTTTTCTTTTCGATGTTTTCAAGAATCTGGACTCTAGATCCAATATGCTTTTTTACCAGTGGCTTGTATGATGGCACCCGGTTATTACTTTGTTCATTTTCATTTTTGTTTCATCATTGAACGGCACTGTGTGCTCAGCCAACAATGTGTGAGTACTTATGCAGAGGCACACACCTAACATCTCCGCTATTCCGAAGTGTGAGGGCGCACTCAAGACGGAACACGCTTATTCAGGACAGGGACAAGGCAGGATGGCTGCCGCGAACAGCAATTCATCATACAAGCGTCACTCTCTCCGATTCTGAGCTCCACGACGCGACGATAGATCGATAGGACGCCGGGCTCCTCGGCAAAAATCATCGAAATTCCAGCGGTCGAAGCAGCGTAAGTTGCCGGTTCGATCCCGAGTGCAGACGGAGGAATCCAATATTCAGGGACCAGGTCATTAACTCGAGCATAATGCGAGCACGGATGTGAGCCTGTAGTGGAATCAACTTGGCTCGAGCGTTGCGCAAGGCTTGATATTACGTTGCCGAGAAGGACTAGGAAGGCGCTCTAACAGGGTGTCTACTAAAACAGGCAGGCCAAAAATCAGTATTTTTACGGTAAACTGGAAAAAAAAAACATTGGATCTAAAGTCCAGACTCTTGAAAACATTGACAAGATAAAATACTCTTGATTTAATCAGATTTTTGCTTAAATCAAATGGAAATCCGCTCAAATTAAGAGGCTTGGTTCTTGATTTCAGCAAAAATCCGATTGAATCAAGAGTTTTTTTCTTGTCGATGTTTTTAAGGGTCTGGACTTTAGATACAATGTGTTTTTTTTTCCCAGTGTACTTTTTCAGCACATTCCCAAAAAATTCAGTACTTCTTCAGTACCTTCATTTGACGAAATTCGAACAATTTCAAAAATTCGAATTTTTCGGTCAAAGTGCGACAAAAATGACAAAAATTCCGAACCTTCTTGCATGAGGAATTTCGGCACTGTTTCAGTACTTCCGGACCGCCCTTAAAAAATCAGTCCTATTTCCGGACTTGTAGGCACCCTGCTCTAACCATCCTAGCAAAGAGAACACCAACGCCCAAATTTTCGAGATCGAGTGTCCGTTAAAATTCGACTGATGAAAATTAAACGATCTACCTGATTCTCTCTCTTCTGAAACTCTCAATCAATGGCTTCAGTTTGTTTTGGATTGATACAATTGGATTGGAGCGCATAGTTCATTAAACATCGCCAAAGAGATTCGCGTTTCAGCAGTTTCGCCGTCGATATATCTCTTACGATAGTTAAGACATGCTTAGGTTAACTTTACTTGGAGGCAAATAATTTTTCCTGAAAAGAATTTTCCTGCTACAAGTTTTCCTGATACTTCTTTCCTACTCGTGTTTCGTCCCACCCGTTACAGCTCGTTCTGAGAGCATTATAACCTACAGGTTTATTTCTTAAGAGTATTTGTCTGAACTCCAATTAAACTAAAGATAAATAAAAAAAATATAGATTAAAATAGTGGAAGTGTCTCCGGGAAACCAACGTAAGTGTGCCAGGTTAGGTCACGAAATCTTCCCTCTGCATTCTGCTGATACTCGTGTTAAAGTATCAATTAAAATTAGGAAAAATACTATTATGGGAAAATCAGTGAGCATATCACTAGTAGGGCTTACTGTGATGCGGCAAAAAACGAGTGGAGAAAAAAGTATTAAGAAAATTTGGGATAGGAAAGAACATTTTGGGGCAAATGTAGGGCTTGGAGGGCAAGGCGCATGAATGCAGTTTTCGAAAAAAATTGAAATATTAGCAGGGCCGGATTGCCACCCATGAGCCGCGGCCGCCTGTATTTTGCCGACCCCTTCTCATTCGTTTTGAAATATCAATAAAAACCATCAAGTGAACGAGCCAGCGGGGGAGGGGTGCATGAGACGCGTTTACTCGTGTTGAACACGTTTTTGGGGGAAGCCCTGACAACACTACTAGCAAAAGGTCACGGAAATTTGCGAGAAAGTCAAGTTTCGTAAACCTATCTCTAATGGACAAGGCCTTCCATTCATAAGAAATGAACGAAAAAAATAGGAAAGAACAAATACAAAATTGGGTTTAATGATTTTAACTTCCGCCGCCGCGCCGACCGCACCGTGTTTGGCGCAATGCGTGAAGTATTCGCGCAGTCTTGTAGGCGCTATGCATTTCATGCTGACCGCACTGTGTGTTTGGCGCAATGCGTGAAGTATTCATGCATTTTTGTAGGCGCTATCCGTTTCACGCTGACCACAATAGCCGCACTGTGTTTGATGCAATGCGTGAAGTATTCGTGCAGTCTTGTAGGCGCTAATATGTGTTACATGCCGATTGCCGCGCCGAGGGCTTCTCCTTTTCATCTCAAGTCCTCGTCATCATTTCTCCCTCAGTCGCGGCGTTCCAGGCCAATTGTGTGTTTGGTTTCTCTCTTAACTCGACTAATTAAAGGTGCTGTCACTTGTATCACTGAAAGACGACAAAAGTAGAAATTACTATACTCTCAGAAAATTAGAGATTTTGTCGCCTTTTCTCGTTTGTAATTTTTTTTCTAAATCCGACTTTTTTTTATACCTACATTTAAAAAAATTGCAAAATTTGCCGCCCCCTAGATTTGCCGCCGTAGGCCGCGGCCCATGTGGCCCCCCCTTAATCCGGCCCTGATTCGTAGCAAGAAAGTTTTTTCTTTTTCCTTCCTCCTTTTTTTGCATTTTTTTAAAAAATTGCATGTTGCAAGAATGTCTTGAGATTAGTGTAAAAGATGGGGGGTGGGGAGTATTAAAAACGTTAAATTCTATTTCCTTCCTGTCTTTTCCAACGGCCTGTCCGTCGAAGTCCTTGGGGACGTGAATTAAAACAATGAAAGAGGTGGTCTCGTTTTCTCATTAAGGACCGAACGGAAACGAGCACTTATTCTTTTGGCACAGTCTGGAGGGAAACGGACTGACTGCATTTCGCACATCGTTTCACATATGCCACATGTTTCGATATCCGCCGTGGCCCCTCCTGTACTCTCGCTTCACACCGTGTAACATGCCGATCAGACCAATCAGATGATGATCTTCGTTCTTGTCTAACACACGAGAATAAAATGAGAATTTTATAATCCTTCCCCTTAATCCGGCCCTGGATATTAGTGATTACAAATAAATCAATGTTCGAAATAAATTATGTGAAAAATTCGTTGGTAAAATCCAATTTTAAGCATCAAAATGCGAGTTTGAACGACTTTCCGCCATTAGGCTTCATATAATTTAGAAACTTAGTACTCTAGAAAATTTAGAAACACTTTTTCCCGAAATAGCAAAAACTACATGCATTCACCTTGTCCCCCAACCCCCTCAAATGACATACCACCCTTCTACTAAAAATAAAAAAAGAAAAGAGATTTTCCCACGAGAACACGCCTTCTCTTCGTACTATCGAGCTATTCGCACAGAAGAACTTGGGTATCAGCGCGCGTGCACTGTAACCTGTAACCCCTTTCGAAATGAATCCGGAGCGAGCTGCTTTCTCTGGGCGTAGCCGGATCCAATTAGAAGTCATGTCATAATTTCCAACCGTTTGCCCGGCGAGGAAAATAAAGCGCACTTTTTGCCGTGAATTACTTACTTAACGGCGGAACCGCCCGGATACAAAGGGATAGATCGCTGCGTGCCGAAACGGGCGCCCCCACCACGTGTAAATTCACTCCGCGGCGGAAACCCCATCACGGAGCTCCTCAAGTGGAGGACTTAACGACCTCCAAATCGTAGCTTTCCGAAACGGGGAGAAGGGGAGGCAAAGCACCGGGTTCATCACTTGCTCCCCGACTTGGTAGGCGTCTAGATTAACAACTTGGGTAAACCGCACACTTGAAATATAGAGGAGTGACGGTGCCCTCGGATCGGCTCCGTTTGTTAAAGGGATGTTCAACTGGGGGTGGTTTCCGGAGAACGGAGGGTGCCTCCAGCGCCCCTCCGGGCTAGGAATTCTACGGATTTTAGAGCGTTTCCCGTTGGGGTACTTCGAAGGCCGCTCCGTTGGGAGTAAAATATTTGGGCAATATACAGTTGGCATTTATGCAAAACTTCTGAATTTATAAAATAGATAACGTAAATCCGTTACGGCATGAATGCTGCCGTGTTCAGGAAAAATGCCGTACAGGCCTTCAGGCGTTGCCAAATTTCCTCGGAAAAATAACTAATTTTCAGGAAAATTTTTGAATAATTTTCCGCCAATTTGTTTGTAATTTGATCGAAAGTGTCTGCATATTTCAAGGAAAAATATTCATAATTATCCTCAAAAATAAACATTTTATCGAAGGAAATTAGGCAACTCTCGAATGTCCGAAAAAATATTTTATCCGAAAAGGTTAAGCAATATTGTGACAATATTGGCTGAATATTCTTGACTGGGCGAGGATTCGCGCTCGAGATAGATCCGTGGTTAAGAAAATATTCTGTTAAGAGGCAGAGAAAAGATGAATGGCAGGACATTGAGATTGGTCGAAAATAGTTCAAATGAGGCGGATGGAAGTTCCGCTAACTGCAAATGTGTCCAATCAATCTTCAAAACTTTTTAAATGCCATCGCGACGCAAACCGAGCGGACTGAAAATCTTACATCGGAAACTGTGCAGAAAAAGATTAAAAACTTTCGTGATATTCGTTTTTTTTTCATTTGATTCGGTTTGATTTTTTTGCTTTATTCATTTATTTTTTATTTATTTATTTCGGCTGACTTACTTGCTTGAGTATAAAGTCGGCTGCCGGAGGACAATTAATGAGGTATTTCTTTCTTCAGTATTAAACATTCTTTAAGCCCAGAATAAAAAAAATTCAACTTTTTTTTCCCCCTTGGAGGATGACAATACTTCCTCTACCCCAGGGAAGCGAGAAAGTAAAAATTCACTTCGCATTTTATGATGAGTTGGCGAGTTTACGTTGACTTTGTGCTCCATCATTTGTAAATACTAATGTTCACCGGAAGTATGGTATGTTTTTTTGGAAGTATAAGTTACTTTGTAACTATGTGTATGTGTATGGGTGTCCCCTTGGGTGATCTCGAAACTCTGTTTACTCTGTGCTTTGCTGATGACCAGGTGGTGGTTGCTCAAGATCAAGATGACGCGGAATACATGATGCGCAAGCTAGTAGAAGAGTATCGGAAGTGGGGTCTGGAAGTCAGCATATCCAAATCTGAGAAGATGACTTTTGGCGGTGATCAGCAAAGCATTGAGTTGGAGGATGGGCAGCAGATCAAAGGCTGCGAGCACTTTAAGTACTTGGGAGTGCGGTTGACCCAGGATGGAAGGACGGATCAAGCTATCAGGGAAAGGAACACCTTAGCAAGGAAGGCTATAGCGATGTTAAATGGAATCCTCTGGGATCAGCGGATTTCCAAAGATAACAAGAGGAGGATATACAACGCTGTAGTCAAAAGTATATTAACATACGGATGTGAAGTTTGGCAGCTGAAGAAACGGACACAGGATATGCTAAGAGCAACGGAGATGGATTTCTGGAGAAGGTCAGCAGGAATTTCTAGGAGAGATCGGGTCCGTAATGATAGAGTGCGTCAGATAATGGAAGTCGAAAATGACATCGTGTTCGACGTCATGACCAAACAACTTGTTTGGTATGGTCATGTCAATAGGATGACGGAAGAGAGGCTGCCAAAAAAGATGCTTGATTGGGTTCCTCCTGGGAGGAGACGTAGGGGACGCCCAGTGAGAGGTTGGCGACAGGGGGTGTTAAATGAGATAAGAGATTGTCAACTCCCTGATGACCTGTGGGAAGACCGAGCTTTGTGGCGATTAGGCGTCGCACAGCGCCAAAGAGCGCTATAAAAGCGACTCGTATATATATAAGTTACTTTGTTTTGGGGATTAAGTTAATTTTAGAGAAATTTAAATGATTGGCTGAAATGACTAAACAGGTCGTACTGACTCCTCGGTGAGTAAGTAGCAAAACTATGTATCACAATCACAGTATGTTCCC
The DNA here is from genome assembly GCF_001854935.1 of Bemisia tabaci. Lineage (NCBI taxonomy): Eukaryota > Metazoa > Arthropoda > Insecta > Hemiptera > Aleyrodidae > Bemisia > Bemisia tabaci. The sequence goes on from NW_017547189.1 coordinate 2,096,182, forward strand.
GCGCTTGTTTCATATTCACGGAGAAAAATTTATAAACATCATAACTTGAAGTGATTATGCTATGATAATAGAGGAGTTCAGAAAATTTAAGAAGGATCAAGGAACTCAGATTCTGCATGTGTTGATTTTAAAATACATTCTCTTGAAGGATTTCGTTTTCTATACATGAATTGTGAGTGCATTTCGTAAAATCATCGGAATTCAAGGATTTTTTACGATGAAAAAGGTTGGAAAAAGAATAAATCAAATACTTCTGCACATGCAAAAACCATGCTCTGAATAGATTCAAGGCGGGAACGCACATGCTTTTAGAGCAAAATCAATAGAAGGAGCTTACAGTTTGAGGAATAAGCCACATTTGCGCTACGCAGAACTCCTATTCCTCATCCCTTTTCAGCGTCCCTTTTTCTCTTGCCCGAGCTTACTCGGCCGAGGAAACGTCTCAGCGCCGACCGCCGAGAAAGGGACGCGGACGAAGGGACGTCTCAAGGCTCATTCAAAGCAGCCGTCAACCTTTTCCCCGCCATCATCATTCTTCGGAGGCCCTTTTTTGTCACCTCTCAACCTCAGCTCGTCTTAATTTTTCCCGCGGCCTCAGCCTCACCCCCTTCGCTCTCTCACGCACGCCCCGAAAAGCGAGCGAAAACCGACACCGGAAAAAAAAGAATGGGGGTCGAACGGTGCCTCCTGAAAAATAGAAATTAATGGGGGTTCATTCCGCGTGGAGGGCGCTGGAAGAGAGACGGAGCGGAAATGAAGTGCAAAACGAGGGTAAAAAAGGGAAATTGCGTGATAAATTAAAATGCGCGTGCGGCGGAGGGGAGGGGACTAAAGATTTAGGAAAAAAGGAAACCAAAACTTTCCGAAAGCTGGCCCACCGCTCGGTGGGGATAATAGATCGAGAACGTGGAGAATACTTTAACTAGAATTATTTTTGCTAAAAGGAACTATGTGCACTGATAGGAATATGGTAAATTTTACCATACTCTATCACGGTGGTATGGTAATAAACACCAGACTCGGTGGTAGCATTTAACATACTTTCTGATGAAGACGACCATAGTTCTGGTTATTTTCTTTAAATAGTATCACTGTGTAAAACATCAAGTAGACTTACAGTAGCTGTTACAATACTTTTTTCCAGTATGCATAGGATATGTGTGCTTCATAGTTTCTTTTAATTTAATTCATTTGTACAATTTTTCTTTTCTTTTCTTTTCTTTTTTGTTTAGCTTGAGAATGTGCGTTTTTTTACCTCGCAATTTGAAGAAAGTGTCTTTTAAATTATGAGCCACTTTCGTGTGTTTAATTTTTCATGCAACATTTCATTGCTTTGTGATGCGATGTCTTTTCTCTAATTCCTATTCCTCTGTTAGGTACATCTCCGTGATTTTTACGGGCAAAATCTCGAGTTGAGTCCTCTGGTTTCAACTTTTTAAATTATGATACACGTATTTTATTACCACAAAAAAGCTACATTAAAGTAGATTTTGTAGCGGCCAGGGCATAGGGTTCTCGAATGATCAACTTTATTAATACACAGATCAGCTTTTCCGTGTTCATGGCTAGGTTGGGTTACTTGTTTTTCGGTCAGGTTAACCAAAATGACTTAGTCAATCCGCCAGATTTTTGGTCAACCGCAGCCGTAGATGTCTCCTAGACATTAGGTACTAAGATGTGTCCTGCTGAACGAATGTACTCTTGGTCCTCTCGATGTCTCTACAAGCTTGCGACTTGCGAATGGCCAGCGCATTGGACTACCCCCAATGCGATCCAGTGGCAGCTCGCGCCTGATTCTTACTGACACGTTGCAAATAGTTAAGCCACATATTTGATCGATTCAACCCAGAGAAAAAATAACCAATAATATCAGCCGCACGTTCAGGTTACTTTGTGTTCTTCTCCCCATAATAACAAAAAATATAGAGAAAGGGCCGTCCAAAAATTACGACACCTATTTTTCCCCACTTTTTGGCTCCTTTCCCATCATTTCCCCGACTGATTTACTCTTGCTTCTCTCGGTATCACTCAGAAGTTGCGACTTGCGAGTGGCTAGAGTACCGGACGATCATCGGTGCGATTAAGGTTTGAAATTGGCACCTAACTTTTAACGAGGTTGCAAATTTTAAATCAAGGATTTGGTCAATGCAACCCAAAGATTGCGTGCAACAGATCCATCAAAAAGTGTCAAGTTGGTGGGGGGGGGGGGTGTTGATATTATGACAGTGCGTCGATGACAGTACGCTCGATTGCCCGATCCAGGCGACCAAAGGGCCGACTGTGCGACAATTGTACCAAATAATGAGAGAAAAAAAACATCGATTCGGCTTGTGTCTCAATCAACGTGGTCCTGTGTTCCCCGCCTCGCGACGCCGGCTACCGACTGCCGACTCGCAAATACATTCCAATCAATAACCCTTCGCCAAGTTCCCTGGCCGAGTTGGCATCCATTGTCGCCGCATGGCGTTGCCGCTGTTGCATCGTTCCGTGCGGGTGGTGGAAGACGAAAGAGGGGAGGGAGGCCCGGCCGCCTGGAATGCTCACGTCCAATAACGTCCTCTACAGCCCCCTACATCAGAATTTTTACGAAGCAGCCCGTGACAATGGTAACAGACGAATAACAAGAGGAGAAAAACGGGAAGTAAGGCCAATGCACAACGATAAAAAACCCCGGGCGGTTCAACTCAAAACTGCACTGGAAAAAAGAACACATTGGATCTAGAGTCCAGACTCTTGAAAACATTGACAAGAAAAAGGACTCTTGATTCAATCAGATTTAAGCTTAAATCAAAAGGAAATCCGCTCAAATTGAGAGGCTTGGTTCTTGATTTAAGCTTACATCTGATTGAATCAAGAGTAGTTTTTCTTGTCGATGTTTTTAAGAGTCTGGACTCTAGATCCAATGTGTGTTTTTTTCCAGTGTGAGTCAATTTCGATCGGAAAATAAATTTAAAAAAAAAATAATATTGATAAAAAAAAAACCTGAGACCTATTTGATAGTGGCCGGGATCCGAAACAACAAACAAATCCCCCCCCTAGATTGAGTGACTCGACACCTCGCGCTAATGAAGGAACTCCGGCTTGTTTCTGTTATGTCGCGAAGTTTTCGAAACAACTTTAATTTAATTTCTAACTTTCAAGTTAAGAACCACAAAACCTCAAGAGGAAAAACTAGGAACGTAAAGAATCCCCTCTAATGCGATACTAGACCGATGCATCTGTTATCGGTCCTGGTCTGCAAGAAACGGCAGGCGCAGAGAAACAACTATTTCAACTCTCGTGTGATGAGGTAAAGTATCACAGTATTTGAAGGCGCTTTGAAATCACAAACTGTGCACCAATATGAGTGGCATAATTGGTGTCCACTTTAAGGTTTTATACGGTAGTCAAATGAGTCACTTCAGTGCGCTAAATGTTGAACTTGATAGACAAAGCTATAGACAAAGAAGACTTAGAGAAATTGGAGCGATCAAATCAGTGGAAGCGGTTGGATGCAATGGACAGGAGAGGTATGTATTAGACCCACTAACGGCAATCCACGGGAGACTCTTTACTCCCAATTATTAGTCTATCATTTTCCCTCTAAGTTCATGACACCCTCCCGCTTCACCCAACAGGATAAGGATATACCAACAGGATATGAAGAAGACGGCGGGCAAATAGAGCGATCCTGTTGGTTGAAACGGGTGAGTGTTAGAGACTAAAGGGGAGATAATTAACCTAAAGTACAGAGTCCGTCCTGATTTGCCTTTAGTTAGTCTATTACATACCTCCTCGTCCTCTGTCCATTCCGACCAACCGCTTCCACCGATAGTATCGCTCCATTATCTCTAAGGCAACCTTGTATATAGCTTTGTCTATCAATTTCAATAGTCAACTCGCTGAACTGGCCAATGTAACTACCGTTTATAACCACAAAGTGGGCGCCAGTCATGCCGCTCGTATAGGTACTCAATTCGTGATTTCAAAACGCCTTCAAATGCCGTGATACTTTACCACATCACATGAGAGTTTAAATAGTTGTTTCCTCCGCGCCTGCCGTTTTGCGCACATCGAAACCGATAACAGATCTAATATGGTCAAGTACCGTTCGTTCATATGAGGGATTCTTTCCATCTCTCGTTTTTTCTGTTGAGGTTTTACGGTTATTAACTTGAAAATTAGAAAATAAATTAAAGTTGATCCCGTTCGTTTTCCGTCGTAAATCTTAGTTCCCAGGACTATTTAAGTTGCATATGCTATAAGGTACTTTAGTCGACCGTTCAATTCGTTGTCTTTCGTACGATTTTTGAACCAATGCAAGTTTGAAAACCGGACGGAAAAAAATAACAAGAAGTGGACGTAAGCGAACCAAATTAAAATGAAATAATGGGTAATTGGGTATACGCAAATTCCGTGCACGTAATTACTTTTGATTTGATTAATTCGAGCATAGTTTCTTTCCAATGAGTAGGTCAAATTGCCTAAGCTGGCTGTCAAGCCATCATTAGACCGAAACTAATATTGCTGTAATCGTAGCTCAGGTGGTCACCTGAGCTGCCGCGCTGAATAGGAGCGCCGTATGACCATCCGAATGTTGCCAAATTTCCGAACAGAAAATATTTCTTTCTGAGGAAAGTTATGAATATTTTTCCCTGAAATTTTCAGGAACTCTATTGGAAATTTCCAACAAAATTATCTGAAAAATTGGAGGGAAAATATTCATAAGAATACCAGGAAATGGAGAGTATGCAAACAAATTTTTCATTGCTTCATCTGAAAGTGCCTAAAGAGCTGATTATGCAGTGTTTTTTATAATTTTTTTTCCGCAGTGGGAAATGATAAAAAATATATTTAAAAATGAGTAAATGTCCCGCCTAGTGACGTTATCTGGCGGCATTTCTCATTTAAACACACGTATTTAAGCTAATTAGGTTATTTCGTCATATCTCCTCCAATAATTGTTCAATTTATGAACCAAGGGTATTCTCGTGTTCAGCTCACTTGGTAGCGTCCACCTTAACACGGAATTCATCAAATTTCAGACACCTGCAAATTCTCCATTCGTGTCAGAGGCGGATCCAGCAATTCGGCAACACCAACATGGACATGTATCGATTCTTGTAGGGGTCAGGTGCTCCGACAAGAATCGATTATTTTGCATAGGTTTAAATGGAGGAAATCCGGTGTTGCCGAATTGCTGGATCCGCCAATGATTCGTGTTTTATCAAAGGAACTCCGGCAACGCCTGAAGGTTCATACGCGTTTTTCCTTAGCTAGCACGGCAGTGAAATTGCCTCCACTGAAGGCGCTATGTATACATCTGGCTGGCTGGGAAGAGCCAGGGAAGCTCGACTTTAACGATGCAGCGACTTTTGATGAAGCCAAGCCGAAGGGGCACCGGGAGGCGGGGGATGGGGGGGGGCGGTGGTTACTTTAACGCGGCCATAAAGTGTTTCATCACCGGTCATAACTCCTCCAACTGCCGAATGAATCGGGTCCCGATGATTTCCCGACCCCAAGTGTCTACCTTGATCCCCACCTCTCGCCGACCGCCGAATTACAAAGCAAACTACCACCCCACCCCGTCCCCCGCGCGAATTTCGTCCCTCCGTTGCGTGCGAGCGCATAACCAAACTTCGATATGCACCGCGCCGTCCGCACGATTCAATGATCCCCAGGGCTCGAGTTGAGATGGAGTCGCGCCGCACAGTTGGTAAAGCGGCGATTTATCTCGTCGTTATACTTGACGATGGCCGATGTAGAGCCCATTTCTACCGAGGCAAATTAGACGAACCGAGTTGATGCTCTAGAAATTGCTTCAATCAAGCGGCATTCGTGAGTTACTGTGGGCTAGGGTGCCTTTAAAGGAAGAGAATGAACACCTGGTGTTCTATCAATAGAGGTTCACACGAGGTTCTATCGATAGACTTATTCTTGATCAGAAGATTTTGGCAAACGAACCTCTTTACGGAAATATATGAAGACCTTGCCAGTGAAATAATGAATCATGCACGGATTAAAAAATTTCGTGCGCGGGACCCAAAGTTTAGGTCATATAGATCTCTGAGGTTTTCGGATTGAGCATCTGAACACTTTAGGTCCAGCTGCTGAGGTTTGGATCACACATCTGAAACTTCGGTTCTTACATCTGAAGTCCTTCGGTTCTCACATCCGAAAAACTTCGGTTCTCACATCTGAAGTACTTCAGAAGTAAGAACTGGAGTTTCAGATGTGTGATCCGAACCTCGACAGCTAAACCTAAAGTGTTCAGATGCTCAATCCGAAAACTTCAGAAATCCATATGAGCTAAACTTCGGGTCCCACGCACGAAGTTTTTTTCTCCGTATGTTATTTCCCGGTTATTTACAATCCAGTTTGACAAAACGTGAAATGTGTGCAGTTCTCAAATCCCACTAAAACATTTTTTTCAGGTATGACCTCCTAATAAAAATAAATTGACAATAATTTAACAAGGAGCTCAATCATTTTCTTACATCCCGAGACTAACAATTTTAAATACCCGGATTTTTTTTTTTTTTTATTTTTAAAGTGTACTACTACAGCGATGAAAACTTGTTTATAGTCTTACCTTTGAGGATAGAAAAACGTCGTGTTAATCAAGCAACCACACTCACCTGAAACAAAATAAAATTTAAGAGAATTAATGAACGCATAGTATTTAGCTTTGACATCAGATGATGAATGCGGAAGTCTGTCATTTTTTGCTTATTCAGGGTAGGATATACCAATGGTGCCTTCGGTGGATACCAGCGGAATTTGTCAGGGAAAAAAGTTGTATCTCAATTTATGTGACGCTCTGTGTTTTACTTTCAGTGTATCAAACATCGTTTTAAGGTGTTCCAATGAGATCAAATCCCAAAAATCAAATTTTTATGTGAATTTGAGCGAAAGCAACGCATCGGAGCATTTCCAAAAGCATTCATTAAAATCCCCATGCGGACAAATTCGACAGTGGAGACTCCCGACCCCAATGAAGAATTCATCATGGGAGGCAAAAAACCCGTGTCCCCAACCCAAACCCATCGCGCATGCATGGCAGGTGCAAGACCCTTTCACTAATTCATGGAAACCCATCAGAACCTACAACAGAGACACGGCGAAAAATACTGATTCGTCACAAAACCTCGACCGAACTCGGAACGAGCTCTGCAACCCCCAACACAGACAACTTTCAACCTCACGGTCGCCGGATCACAACGGAATAAAAACTCCGTGTCGATCGACGGAAAACGAGGGGGTTCTTGCACTATTTGGCAAGCTTGCAACGTCCGCGGCACCTGTTCCATTAATCATATCAGCGTTTTATGAATATTTCCGGTGTAATTTCCAAAAAAGAGGATCGGTGCTCACCGTGCACTCCTGTCTCCGGTCCTTGTCCAAGAGAATTAATCACGCTCGTGGAGCGATGACACACGCGGCCGCCAGGTGGAGAAAAAAACTCGCCCGCCCCGCGCGCGACGCCATGCAAGTAGGTAGTAGGTGCGTTTTTTCGAGCGACTTAACAATAAATTATGACGTCGCCCGATGCAAGCCGAAGATGAACATGTTACGCAACCCGGGAAATACGGCTCTTATATTGGTTTAGCATTATGATTCTCAACTCAAAAAGCTCTACGAACTTCAGAAATTATGACATCGCCTGATGCAAGCCGAAGATGAACACGTTACGCAACCCGGGAAATACGGCTCTCATATTGGTTTAGCATTATAATTCTCAACTTAAAAAGCTCTACTAACTTCAGAGACGTCGGGGGTTTTAGTTGAAGCTGTAAACTATTACGTAAACGGTGCGAGTCGCATCAAAACAGTGCGAACAGAGGTAAAATGGACTGAATTTTACAATGGAGAGCTACCATTTCAGGCTAATCCACGAGGACACATTGGTGCATAAAGCTACTTTTCTCACGAGTCAAGGTGTCTACTAAAAGAGGCTGCCCAAAAATCATTACTTTTACAGTGCCTCATCAGTACGTTCCCAGAAAATTCAGTACCTCCTCAACAAAAAATTCAGTACTTTTTCAGTATCCCCAATTGACGAACTTTGAAAAATTTCAAAAATTTGAATTTCTCGCTCAGATTGCGACAAAAATGAGAAAAAATGAAAAAATCCGGACCTTCTGACGAAATTTCCGCACTTTTTCAGTACATCCGGACCGTCATTAAAACATTAGTACTGTTTCCAGACTTCCCGAAAATTCCGGACTTGTGGACTCTGCACATATTGATGGTTAAAGTAAAGAATTGCATGCCCCGGCCAATTGCACAATCTACAGGTAGTCCATCATTTTCCCCCTCAGTCTATAGGAACCACCCATTTCAACCAATAGGATCGCCACGTACTCTCTATGTCTTCTTTGTCTATAGCTTTGTCTATCAATTTCAATAATTAGCCTGCTGCGGGCCGATAATTGAAATTGATTGACAAAGCTATAGACAAAGAGGACAAAAGATATATGGAGCGATCCTATTGGTGGAAACGGATGGTTGCAATGGACAAAGGAGGTAGGCAATAAACTGACTAACGGCAACCCACGAGAGACCCGATAGTTAGTCCATCATGTTCTCCCTTAGTCTATGAGACTCACCCATTTCAACCAATAGGATAGCCCCAAACTCCCTATGTCTTCTTTGTCTATCGCTTTGTCTATCAATCTCATTAATCAGCCCGCTGGTGACAGAGCTATATACATATATTAGTGGCGAAAAAGTTAATGGAAGTTAAGAACAAGCTACGGTCAGATTTTCTAAGAGTCGGTATCACCGCAGATTTCGGAGTCAGATTTCAGGAGCACGTCGTTAAGGTCGTCGGGGAAACGGAGCGGATTGAATCCAAAACGGAGATTCCGCACGCACAACTCGGTGCCAGGAACCAATTAGCGGGCGCCCACCGCGCGGATCCCGGATCCCGAATTCATCATCTCCGAAGTCATCGCTCCCCGTCGAAGCGCGGGACGCGCAACGCTCCACCCGGACCCCTGTTCGCAACACGATCGTCCGGGCCCCGGACCGATATTGCGGGGTGGGGCGGGGGGGGGGGGGATCGCGGGGATTTGGTTCAGTTTAATCGAATCCAGTCTCCTGTCACCCGCGCACGGGCGCGATGAATGCCTCGCATTACGCGGGCTTTTCGCGGGGGCCCCGTTGCGCCCTCGTGCGAATTAAAACGACGCCTCCGACCGACTGCGCCAGTTATAAACCCGCCCGACGCCGCAACGCCTCGGCCCCGCAATCGGATCGAACTTGGAACGAAACAGACAGAACGTTTAAGTGTGATCGGGAGGAGATCGGGGAGGGGGATCACGCATCAAACGCGACAGCGAGCAACCCTGCACTCCCCCCCTTCCCGCCATCTACCCAATTTCCATCCCCCCACCCCTCTGCAGCGCCCGGACGGAGGCCTATCCTATCGTTCGCTTTCGTTCTCCTCGATGAAATTGCCGAGGCTGTGTTGTTGATTTTCGGCTAATTTTGAGCCGGTGCATGTGGTTAAACGCCCGCTCAAATTTCGCTCGTTGATGGAAATTGGGGCGTGCTCGGGTTGAGCGAAGCGATGCTACCGGTCCGGTCCGTTGAGCTAACTTGCTTTTTCGGCGAATGCTCTCGTCTGAGTGCTCCAGAGCGTAGAATTCACATATCTTGTTTTTGACTTAGGGCCGTTGATAAAATACGAAAGGCTCAAGGATGGGAGGGAGGTAGGGAGGGAGGTGGGGAGGGAGGGAGTCCTGGGCCTGGGCGTTACGCGGGATGGGAGGTCCGAGGCTGCGTTGCTTTATGCTAAAATCGGCTTCCGATGTTTCGAAAGTTGATGAAAAATCGACGAAAGATTTCAATTTTTCATCGTTAGTTTATAGTACATCGCCAACTTAAAGGGAAATGAATCAAACAGAGCTTTTCGTAGTTTTTTTATTTTTTTGGCGGGGGGAGGGGGTTGCAGACCGCAGAAGGCCGATTATTGAAATTGATTGATTATTAATTATTTGTGTTTGTCGGGCGGATACAGACGGAACAGGAGAAACGGAGGAGTGTGATTGGTCGGCTATGTCCTATCGCTATTTTGTCGTCTCGTTGTCGGGGAAATAGACGATATTTCGTCGGGAACTCGAGAAGTGCCTTTAGCTTTTCGTCAATTCTACCCGTAAGTACGGCAAAGCAGCAATGATACCTAGTCGACCAAACTTACTTCGCCAATTCATCTATGGCATCTATGTCTACCCGAGAAACGGAACAATTTTGGCTCGCACGGCACCGCATGCGAGGGTAAAAAATTTGAATTTCCACATTACATATACTATGAGCTGCTGCTTGGAGACTCACTTTTTCCAAAGCAGTTGAAGATTTAAAAATGTACAAAATTATCGGTTTTGAATGACCGAAAGCTACAAATGTTAATCTAAAATGACGTCATAAAATAGAAAAAAATGAAGAAAGAAAGGAAAAACTTGAAAGTTGCGTTGGACTCTTGAGACCATTCGTCTACGATGGATCGAATTTTCTTCTGAGTACACTGGAAAAAAAACACCTTGGATCTAGAGTCAAGTCTCTTGAAAACATTGACAAGAAAAAATACTCTTGATTCAATCAGATTTTAGCTTAAATCAAAAGGAAAGCCGCTCAAATTAAGAGGCTTGGTTCTTGATTTAAGCAAAAATCTTATTGAATCAAGAGTATTTTTTCTTGAGGATGTTTTTACGAGTCTGGACTCTAGATACAATGTGATTTTCTTCCAGTGTATCAGAGTTGGATTTTTTCTAACTTGACGATTCAATATTATGAAACATGGTAGGAAAACAAGTAAACTAGTGAAAAATAATGAGAGAAAAGCCGAAGCATAAAAATAACTGCAACTTCGAAGCCCTATAGAGAGATCGAGGAACGAAAATGAAGGGTTCCATCTTCCAATTTGGGCGAACGAAAAACCATGGGCACCCGAAGGGCCATTGAAAGATTTAACACGAGGGTGCGCGGATGTAATTCTGCAGTGGATAATGGCCGACGTTTTTATGTGAGGATCCGTTTCAAGTAATATATCGCCCTTGTTTAATTCACTTGTTTTTTCCCACTCCCAGATTGACCCACGGTCGAGTCCCGAGTCCGCCTCCCGAATTGAGGCTTATTTATCGCAGGGATCTTTTTTATGCCCCATTCTGGATTCACAATCCCATTCGTTTAATTCTTCAATCCTTGCTCCAAAGTTACTGTCTATCGACTGGTTCAAGGAGTCGATAGTGCTTGGGGATCTCTACCGTTGTTTTTCAATTCAATGGTCAAATGTCTGCGGGCCGATTATTGAAATTGATACACAATGCTATAGACAAAGACGGCAAAAGGGATATGGAGGAAACCTATTGGTGAAAGCTGGTGGTTGCAATAGACAAAGGCAGTAGGTAAGAGACTAACTAACGGCAACCCACGAGAAACTCGACAGTTAGTCCATCATTTTCTCCCTTAGTCTAAAAGAACCACACATTTCAACCAATAGGATCGCTCCATATCCCCTATGTCCTTGTTGTCTATAGCTTTGTCTATCAATTTCAATAATCAGCCCGCTGGTCTGGTCATCACTCGAGTGCCGAATGTTTTTTGATATTCACTGCTGTAGTGCTGTATCCATAGTTATTCCTGAGGGATGCCTCATACAGGGTACTCCAAAAGTTACGCCTCTCTATTGTAACTCCCACGGCTCTTGCTCCTTTTCGGGGTGATCCCTTTAAAGTTTTGAGAAACCCCAAAAGTCGTTTCTTTTGACCTAGGATTACTCACAAAATTTGAATGTTTCGACTGAATTTGTTAAGAAGTTACAAGAATGATTTTGGGTGCTGAAGGAGCGGGACTTTTGTATCACCCTGAATGGTTACGTCAGGTTGGATAAGTCTCAGGGATCGCTACGTTGAAAACCTCCGCTCCTATTTAATTTTTTTCAGGGAAACTCACCGACTGTTTTCTTTCACATTATCTGTGAACTTTACCCACACTGGAAAAAACATACATTGGATCTAGAGTCCAGACTCTTGAAAACATTCACAAGAAAAAGGACTCTTGATTCAATCAGATTTAAGTTTAAATCAGAAGGAAATTCGCTCAAATTAAGAGGCTTGGTTCTTGATTTAAGCTTAAATCTGATTGAATCAAGAGTATTTTTTCTTGTCGATGTTTTTAAGAGTCTGGACTCAAGATCCAATGTGTTTTTTTCCAGTGCACCCATTAAAAATATTGATCGATATTTTTTCTCTCTCTTTTTTTTAAAAAAAAAAACTGATTTTACGGTTTTTTGTCGGAAAAATTAAAAATGAGAGAAGATTTGCAACGCCGCAATCAGTAGCACGCATTTTTTTGCCTCAACCATGAAAATGTGACAATAGCATCTATGAGCAATTGGTGGCACTCATTTTTTTACCCTCATTTTTTTAATAGGTGCCAACTATAGTGTCCATGTGCATAGGGTCTGGCGGGTTGCCATCATAGAGTACATAGCCCATTCTAGAAACCAAATAAAGGCGACCTAACAATGGACCACTAGACAAGGTACGAATTTAAGCAATCTGATACATGTTTCTTAACCAGAATTTCACGTAGAACACGATTCACACAACGGGAATTACTGAAACTAACTCCTAACGAAGATATTAGCGTTTTTATTTCACATTGGCTACAAGGAATTCGAACTGCCCACTGACAAGAAACTCAAAGCTCTACGCGAGTCAAATCGCGCACTACAACGGTTTCTGCAAGCCTCTCAATCGAGCAATGTTCATTTTCCACCATGTGTTGTTCGAACTATAAGCAATTTGCTACAGCTGAGCCAAAGCGTCAAGACTGAGGTTGCCAGATTTTTACATCGCAGAGACTGTCATGATAACGTTTAGCGCGCGATGTGAATCACGTAGAGCATTGAGTTTTAATGAGCGGGTGGTTTGAATTCACGCATCAAGAATCATCAAATATCTTCGTAAGGAGTTGATTTCGGTAATTTTCTATGTCCGCATTGTGTTCTACGTGAAATTTTAGTTACGAAACATGTATCAGAATGCTAAAATTCGTACCTTGTCTAGTGGTCCATTGTCCCCGGACAGTTTCGTCATTTTCCCTGAATTGCTCTAACTCCCTAACATTCTCCGATTTTCCTTTACCGTGGCAACCCTGTTTCCGGCTCTCTCGGGCAGCACGTCAGGACGGCAACGTCGGAGGGCGACGCGTGGAGGTTGCTGCCTGACGCGGGACTGAAGGAGCACTCAATTACCGACAGCATTTATCAATTGCGGTCTCGTGTTTTCGAATGGATCCGAGCGATAAGAATGGCACCGGGAAGCCGAGCCGTGGCTTAACCTGAATGCGGCGCCAGCCTCGGGCTTCAGCCGCTCCAGCCCCGGCACCCGCGGCCAATTGCAGCTCCGCCTCCTCGACCCGCTCCCGACCTCATCGAGATTCCGGAATTTCTCACGCAGATCAGGGATCGCGCCAGCCCCTGGCGACTGCCACTCTGAATCCGATGCAAACGATTCACCCGAGGCGATGCGAATACATCGACAATCAGCGCTGCCGTGCGCTACGGAAGAACGTCGTATGAACATTCGAGAGTTGCCAAATTTCTCCAAATGAAAACATGTATTTTTGAAGAAAATGAAAAAAAAAAAAAACACTAAGTGGCCCGAACTGCATGTAAAAAGGTGGAGAAATGGTGCTGGGTCCACACCATTCCGCGGGGAAAACAAAGCCAAGAAGTTCCAAAAATTAAAGTTAGAGTCAAAATTAAATTTTTAAACTCTAATGCGTACCAGTCCAAAACTGAGGGGGGAGAGCAGGACTGGTATGCATTAGAATTCAAATACTTAATTTTGACTCTAACATCTAACTTTAATTTTTGGAACTTCTTGGCTTTGTCTTCCCCGCGAAATGGTGTGGACGCAGCACCGTTTCTCCACCTTGCTTTTGAAGAAATTTATGCGTGTTTTTCTTAAAATTTACCGATATTTTAGATTAAATTGGGAACAACATTGTCTGAAAAATTGGAGGAAAAACATTCACAATTTTCCCAGTAAATTCGCTGGTTATTAAAGAAAATATGGCAACGCCTGAAGGCTCATACGGCGTTTTTCCTTGGCACGGCAGTGCGCAGGTCTCGCCAATTCAAGATAGTCCCTCCGACTTTCCATCGGGATCGTCTAGAGCACGGACTTGTCAAAATATGGAGCTCTTAGAGCCCATCAGGGAAGCCAGCTTTTTAAAACAAAAAAATGTCACAGCCAATCTTCTGGTTCCAATATCAAACCGAGATGGCAAGAATTTTCATATGAATAAGCGTCTTTTCGTAAAAATGAGTATTAAATGAGAGATATAATCTTAATTCATAGGTTGGCTGCCCTTTATTTGGCCCTAAAAGCTCCATTATCTAACCTGCACGATAACCGATGAAATGAAGTTTTGAGGACATGGACCTTGCTGACTTTGGGCGGAAAATTTCATTAAGCGAATCCTCCGTTCTTCATAAATTTTTCAATAATCATTCGGAAGACTCTCAGAAATTGTTCGGATGAGAACATTGCCATTTAGGGTAAAAAAATGAATTATGAAAAATTCCTGGAGCCTTAGTTCACTTCGTGCTTTCAAAGAATAAAATAAGAAAGAACGATGCCACTGACAACTAACAGCCGCACTGACTATTAACGGCTTAAACAGCGAACTACCGAATGCCGATCTACGATACGTCGAATACAGCAAAAATGTACCAAAACAGAAACGCACGCATCGGACGAAGGAGGTTTAACGTTGCGTTTCTCCATAAGACTGATTGTTATAACGACTATATGTAGTTTTACTTTCAAAATGTTTTACCTCGACTTTGAATATTTTACAAAAATACTTTATACGACCAGATAAATTCAAAGCTGTTTTTCTCCCCAAAATGCGACTTGTTGCGTTTCTGTCAAAGCCAGGTCCAAATGACGCAGCCAGTGAATCAGCCTTTAATTAAAAACAATAATCTGGGAGGCCTTTCAAGGACTCCCGATAAAAGAGCCCTCACCTTGTAGATTCTGAATCGACGCGTTAATTACATTCAAATGTTTCCAGCGCAGTGTCCTTGAACTTCATGGAAAAAAAAGTCCTCCAACAGCGGTTTATTCTTCGGATCTGGTCCTGCGGTAATTACACCGATTGCGAAGGCCATTACTCAGCCGGATAAAATCGGCTTTTGTCGCGGGCCGGGCGCGGCAGGCCGGAATCGGGAATCAATCACCGACGCAGTTTATTACGCCCCGGGCAGCGGGCGCGGCCAGGCGGCCTTTATCAAAAAGCTGATCGAATGAGCGGCTAATGAGGCCGACTATTTACACGGAGTGTTTTTAACGGCCGCCGNGGGGGGGGGGGGGGGGGGCGCTGCCGGGGTGACAATGCGCGGGGGGCGACAATGGCCCCTAACCGCAGCCCCACGATGATCGATCACTGTTATGAATCTTTTTTCCCGCCCCTCGCGATCGGGAGGGGGTGGGGGGCGCGAAATTAATTGGCCGTAAATGAGGTTGACGTTTAGACAATGTGTGCCGATGGATGACGCGCATTAGATTTTCTGCCGCGTGGTTGCCTCATTAGGATGTGACGGAATTCGCGACAAAGGCGAGACCAGAGGTGGAATTAGAGTGTTGAAACCTCTCGGGATCGGAACCGGTTCCGGAACTACTATTTTAGGTCTGAGAACCGAAATTGAAACCAGTTCCGCTTCTGCCTCAATAGGATGTGACGGAATTCGCAACAAAGGCGAGACCAGAGGTGGAATTAGGGTTGAAACCTCTCGGGATCGGAACCGGTTCCGGAACTAAAATTTTAGGTCTGAGAACCGAAATTGAAACCAGTTCCACTTCTGCTTCATTAGGATGTGACGGAATTCGCAACAAAGGCGAAACCAGGGGAGGAATTAAGGTTGAAACCTTTCGGGATCGGAACCGGTTCAGGAACTAAAATTTTAGGTCTGAGAACCGAAATTGAAACTAGTTCCACTTCTGCCCCATCAGGGTTTGACGGAATTCGTAACCAACGCGAGACCGGAGGAGAAATCAGGGTTTTTAGGTCTCTCGGGGCCGGAACCGGTTCCGAAACTAAAATTTTAGGTCTGAGAACCGAAATTGAAACCAGTTCCATGTTCCAGTTCCAGTTCCAGTAGCCGTGCTAAGGCAAAACCCCGTAAGAGCATTCAAGAGTTGCCAAATTTCCCCGAATAAAACATGTATTTTTGAGGCAAGTTCCGCATGTTTTTCCTTGAAATTTTCAGATATTTTAAATTAAATCGTGAACGAAATTGACTGAAAAATTTGAGGAAAGATATTCACAATTTCCTCAGGAAATGCGGTTTTCTTGAAAGAAATATGGCAACGTCTAAAGGCTCATACGGCGTATTCTAAGCACGGCAGAATAGAAAAGATAGGCCATGAAAAGTGCGTCACGCAACACGCAACACCTGAATGCCCCCTGTAAATCCTCCTCGAAGCGCAGTTGCGGAAGATATAACTCAAACCCAAAGGAAGCATCACCCGGCAACTCGTGCAAGCCGACTAATTTATCCTCTCCATCAGGAGACAATATAACCCCACGCAACCCGCAAGGTGGCGAGGATCCTTTAAGTGAAACTTGCCAGTGAGTTTTGATTGAATGCCGGCGACGCACAGTGGATCGAGACAGTTAGAAGGGTCGAACATTAAATTTTTGACTCAAACCGCAAATTTTGGCGTTTATTTCGTCGCATTTTAAATTTTAAGGGGCGGTTATGACAGAAAATTGTACGAGAAAACCAATGGAACCACTTTTAGAACCTCAAAGTTTTGTATAAACGGAGTTAAAAGCGTTTAAAGTTTCCGAATTTTGTCCGATCTCTCCTGTAGACTCGATCCACTGTGCGACGGGGGAACCCGGGTCTTAGGATATCGAAGTCTCTGCGGGAGGAGGGCTCTGCTCCTTGAATACTTGTCAAATGAACTTGTTTGTCCTTCAAATTGATTTCCCGGGCCGAGAGCCGAGGCAAGGAGGGTTCAATTAAACGGCATTGAAGCGGAATGGGAAGTTAATTTTATGTTAAGTCGCAGGGGAGGGCGGGGCCGTTAAAGTTGGAGCCTCTCGTGGCGTCGCGGCGCCCTGCCGCCGGGATAGGTGGGTCGGCGTCGGTGTCTTTGAAGAACGGCGATCCGCCAAGATGCGATGGGTAGCAGGTGAGAATTGAGACGTATCTCGGGCTGTTTCCAACACCAAAGCGCCTCTGAAGTAGCGATTAATTTCATGCCTTTTGTCGTGTGTTAGGGGCCGTTTACAAAATGCGTAATGTTGTAGGGGAGGTGGGTCTTAGCCTGCGTTACGGGTGCGTTACTGCAGCCTGATTGTTAAAACTTTTTAGGTATCGATATACGATCAAAGTAGACCACCTGAGTGTCAAACGCCTACAAGACTCCATGAATACTTCACGCATTGCATCAAACGTAGTGAGGTCAGCAACGGTTGGCGTGAACTGCATAGCGCCTACAAGACTGCTTGAATACTTCACGCATTGCGTCAAAAACAGTGCGGTCAGTAGCGGTCGGTGTGAAACGCACAGCGCCTACAAGACTGAAGGGATACTTCACGCATTGCGTCAAAAACAGTGCGGTCAGTAGCGGTCGGCGTGAAACGCACAGCGCCTACAAGACTGTAGGTATACTTCACGCATTGCGCCAAACAGTGCGGTTAGCGCGATGGCGAAAATTAAAATCATTAAACCACATTCATGTTTATTCTTTCATAAGTTTTTCGTTCTTATCTTAAAAATAAAAGGTCTCGTCCACACAGAGATAGGTTTACGGAACTTAATTTTCGCGCAAAGTTCCGTGCACTTTTGCGAGTGTTGACAGGGCTTTTATGAAAAATGTGCCCAACGCGACTAAACGCGTCTTATACACCCCTCCTCCTCCGGCACGTTCACTTGATGGTTTGTATCGATGTTTCAAAACGAATGAGGAGGAGGTAGCAAAATACAGGCGGCCCATGGGCGGCAAGTAGGTAAATCCGGCTCTGTTGTCCGAAATGTAGATCCACTACACTGGAAAAAAAACACATTGAATCTAGAGTTCGGACTCTTAAAAACATGGACAAGAAAAAGTACTCTTGATTTAATCAGAATCTAGCTTAAATCAAGAACCAAGCCTCTTAATTTAAGCGGATTTCGTTTTGATTCAAGCAAAAATCCGATTGAATCAAGAGTATTTTTTCTTGTCAATGTTTTAAAGAGTCTGGACTCTAGATCCAATGTGTTTTTTTTTTTTTTTTTTTTTTTTTTTTTTTTTTTTTTTTTTTTTCCAGTGTACAAGAACTTGCAAATAAATATTATAGCATGCAGAGGCAAGACCTTCTCTTTTTTCAATTTAATTTAGGCCAAAATACCTTCGAAACTTATTAATTAATTGTATTTGGCAACATACTATGTACATTGGAGAATTCTGCCGCCATCTGACGGTGCTGCCTCCGCTTGCACGACAGGCGTCATAATTTCCGGCCCAACTGCACGTGCGAGGGCGGGAGCAGCGGGGAGGCGACGGTTCCGACTCCAGCCCCCCACCTCTTTCTACTCGGATTTTGCAAATCCCCTGCAAAAACTGTCGAGGATGAGTTCAGCTCAACTCCATTCCAAGATGGAAAAAATCAAGCGGGAGCATTTACACGATTCACGTAAGCCCGACTGGGAAAAGTAATAAGGAAAAGACAAAAATAGTGCTAAACGTCACGCGTTCATTTTATTTTCTCATTCCACGCCCGCGAAAGTAAAACAGAAAATCGAAAACTTCATGGTTGTAGACGAACACTCAAGTCGGGTGTGTTTACAGGGTGTCTAGTTTTTTTTTTTTCATTTAAGGAAATCCTGATTTTTCCTGATTTTTGACTACTAAATACTGATTTTATAATTTTTCCAAATCCTGATCAAGTCCTGATTTTTTGCAGAGAAAAATTAACGGAAGGATCACGGATAATTCTCAAATCCTGATTTTACGACCGATTTTTCCTCAAATCCTGATGAAATCGGGATTAAATCCTGATTGATCTCAAATTCTGATAGAGTCGGGAAAATCGGGAAAATCCTGATGCTAGGCACCCTGGCTTTTTGTAGGCGATTTTGGAAAATCACCTTAAAAACTACGGATCCCTACATTGATGAAAATACTGGTGTTCGTGTGCTATACTTTTGGTTAATATGGGTAGTGAAACACAATCTAACACAAATTTTTGGAGGATTTTTGTGCAGTTTGCTATAGCGAAAGTATGCCCCGAATATAGGAAGTTCAAGGGACCGGCCGATTTCGCCGCTACAGAGAAATTTCCGCTATAAAGATGGCCGCTATAGGTCCGACATTGTACTGTATAAGGAGCGTGTATTTCATTATAATCAATGTGTTGGGCACAATCTTCCTCTCTCTCAGAATTGATGTGACCTTTAGCCCACCTCTTTCGATGTTCAAAACCTATTCCTTGCATTCAAATTATGGTTTACCGTATAATGGGTTCCAGTATATGGTTTGCAGGCTCCTATATCTTAATATTTAATTTGAAAAATAGAATGAAATTGTGAATCAACCACTGTACTAATTGCGAGGGGCGTTGGTTCATTTGAAAGGTGTTGTTCTCAATGCTTCGGGAAAACTATAAATTATTTTCTGGGGTTCGTCCCCGATTTTTAAATCCCTAAAAACTCATAAATTGGATGAGAGGAAGTGGGGGTTTTTTGTTTTTTGTTTTTCGGAAAAGTTTTGTTGCTACGCATCTTACTTTACTGTTTGCTGTCTTTTTATCAGCTGTTTTCATTCAACAATCATCATTAAGTG
>NW_017547189.1:2116963-2141612 GCF_001854935.1 Bemisia tabaci
AAAAAAAAAAAAAAAAAAAAAAAAAAAAAAAAAAAAAAAAAAAAAAAAAAAAAAAAAAAAAAACATGTGAAAGTGAAAAGTGTACAGGAAAAATAAGGGGCTGCGAAGCAGCCCCATAAGCCCCTAGTTGTATATAAATGCTTTTTAATACATCAATTCTCCTCGACTCATGTTAAAAAAGAAAAAAAAAATGAATAAACGAATAAATAAAAATTCTAACGGAGGCAAGTTTCGTTCCCAGCTCCGGCTCGTACACACATATTTTCAGCGTAACAGGAAGGTTCTCAAATTTCTCGCACCGAGCGGCCCCTTCCCCATAATTAAAGCCATACCAGGCTCCGGAGGACTAGTGTAAAATCTGGTGGTCCTGTTGAGTGGGCCTTGCACGAGGAGAGAAAAATAAACAAAAGGCAGCATTAACAGCCATTCAAATAACGGGCAGCGGCGGCGCGCGGAGTGGCGGGGGTACCGCAAAGGCATGACGGCGTTGTTAAATTGTGCATAAATTAAAACAAACTTAGAGAAAGGCTCATAAAAGGATTTTACTTTCATTTATTTCATTCTGGGGGACTCGCATCGGATCAACGAACGAAGAGGCTGACTCTTTTTGGTTTTTTTTTTATATTTCTCTCTTGTTCATGAGAATAGAATGAGTTGGTGCTTCTTATCAATTTTCACAAAAAAATTATGATCATCTGAACAAAATAAATATTTCCTCCTTTTTGAGTTATTCCTCGCAGTAGTTAAGCTTCAGGGTGAATTCCATCCCGCTGTAAAAACTAGCATCCGCTGATTGCCAACATATTTTAAAGCACCCGCCGAATGGTAATGGACCTGTAGTTAGGTTACGTTAGGTTCAGCAACTAAACTAACTCCGCTGTAAACTACACGGTATCATGCAAAATTGCAGGCGCGAAGTATTAGCGTACAGTCATGAGTCGGCGAGAGGTCGAGGTAAAAGAGTGAATTTTAGACTATTAAATATAACTAAATTCGCTCATCGTTATTATTCAGCCATTTTCTACAGGAAACAACTCTTCTTTTTGCTCTAGCTGAAGTACGCAACAGCGGGCTGATTGTTGAAATTGGTAGGCAAAGCAATAGACAAAGACGACATGGAGTATGAAGCTATCTTATTGGTTGAAATGGGCGGTTCCTATTGACTGGGGGAGGAAATGACGGACGGACTATCGGGTCTCTCGTAAATTGTCGTCAGTTTGTCTATTACCTACCTCCTTTGTCCATTGCAACCATCCGCTTCCATCGATAGGATCCCTCCATGCCCCTTTTGTCTTTCTTGTCTACAGATTTTTCTATCAATTTCAACAGACAGCCCGCTGCCCCGGTTTGTGGCTGAGCACTAGAAAAAAAAACACACATTGGATCTAGAGTCCAGACTCTTGAAAACATTGACAAGGAAAAATACTCTTGATTCAATCGGATTTTTGCTTAAATCAAGAACCAAGCCTCTTAATTTGAGCGGATTTCCTTTTGATCTAAGCAAAAATCTGATTGAATCAAGAGTCCTTTTTCTTGTCAGTGTTTTCAAAAGTCTGGACTCCAGATCCAGTGTTTTTGTTTTTGTTTTGTTTTTTTTTTGTTTTTTTTTTGTTTTCAGTGCGCGGTCGAATGTCCAATGTACATACACAATATTTGAGTATATACGTATAAACGCCGATTATAAATTGACTCACCACAATACCATGTTATTTTGAAAATTGTTGTTTCCTTACCTGGAACAGAAAAAAACACATATAAATAAGTAACTTTGTAGATTGAAGGAAAAATGAAGGGCATCAAAAATAGAGGGTAACCGTTGCCGAAAATAGTACGTAGATCCAATGTGTGGCAACCCCAGCTCATGCACCTTATCCTACAAGCCCCTCATTTGGGGAAATTGAGCGAGGGTGGGCCAAGAAATGGCTTCCCTTAGCCAGCGGATTTTTGCTTAAACCAAGAACCAAGCCTCTTAATTTGAGCGGATTTCCTTTTGATTTAAGCAAAAATCTGATTAAATCAAGGGTATTTTTTCTTATCAATGTTTTCAAGAGTCTGGACTCTAGATCCAATGTGTTTTTTTCCCCAGTGAGCCTTAATCCGTCAAGTGTAAGACGCAGGAAAATTCAGGGACATTTTTATGACCTGATCGTCTATTACATCCAACGTAAACATTTACCTCCTACATTTTTTAAGGCTGCTCGTTTTTCTAGAATAAAACCGACGATTCGGCAACGCGGATCGGGAACGTTTAATTAATTCGGATTCGTTCAAAGGCCCGGATTATTTCCCGGCCGTTACAAACAAATCCATTCCTGTAGATTTTACCCGTAATTAATCCCCATTTGCGCCGCTCCGTGGTCGACGCGCGCCGCGCAGCGTTGCGCTGCGTCGAAGCCCGAAGCCCGGAAAATACCCCGTGCCCCCCCCCCCCCGCGGGGCCCTACCTTCCGCTACTCAAGACGCGAGAGAAGGGGGTGAAAGTGAATTAACGCACCGAGTGGTGAAAAATTAATGGCGAGAATGTCGCTAATGAGGTAGCCGACCCGACGTTGTAGTTCTCTCGGGTGCTTCTTAAACTAAACGCTTGAATAAAATCATCGTTCCCCGGGCGAAAGAACATAACTGCATTTCAGTATTACCGAGTATCCTATCCGTATTTCTATGACTACTTGGAAATTATGGGAAACTTTATGGTGAAGTTTTTTTTAGATTTTTCCGTAGATTACTGTAAAAATTCCGCGGAAATTTGGACAGAAAATAGGCTGCCCTTTGTGTGTCAAAAATATAATTTTGTAAGAAAATTTTGCAATATCGGATTTCTCAGGTGCTTCCTAAATGCTGGAATAAAATTATCGTTCCTCGGACGAAAGAACATAACTGCATTTCAATATTACCGGGTATCCTATCCGTATTTCTATGTTACTTGGAAATTATGGGAAACTGTATGGTGAAATTTCTTGAGAGTTTTCCGCAGATTACTGTAAATTTTGAGCAGAATTTTGGACAGAAAATAGGCTGTCATTTGTGTGTCAAAAATAGAATTTCGTAAGAAAATTTTGCAATAACGGATTTCTCAGGTGCTTCTCGAACGCTGGAATAAAATCATCGTTCCTCGGACGAAAGAACATAACTGCATTTCAGTATTACCGCGAGTATCCTATCCGTATTTCTATGTTTACTTGGAAATTATGGGAAACTCTATGGTGAAATATCTTAAGAGTTTTCCGCAGATTACTGTAAATTTTGAGCGGAATTTTGGACAGAAAATAGGCTGCCATTTGTGTGTCAAAAATGGAATTTTGTGAGAAAATTTTGCAATCTCGAAATGAGGATACGTTTCTGTGTCTCGGAAATGACGACATACTCCGATAAAATTTCTCAAAATAGGGGTCTATCATTAAGAAGATGGAGAAATTGTTCAGTACAAGCTCCCTTTATTTCTATTATTATTGGAAATTTATGGGGAATGATATAGTGAATTTTTTTTTTGATTTTTCCATAAATTACTGTAAAAATTCAGAGGGACTTTGGACCGAAAATAGGCTGCCATTTGTGTCAAAAATATAATTTTGTGAAAGATCTTACAATCTCGGAATGAAATCTACGTTTCTGTGTCTCGGAAATGACGAAATCCCCGATAAAATTTCACAAAATGCGGTCTATCTTGAACAAGAGGGAAGAAATTCTTAAGTGGAGATTCTTAAGATTCTTATCATCAAATCTATTATTACTTGAATATTATGTCAAATTTTATAGTGAAAATTTTTGGGGTTTTTCCACAAATTAATGTAAAAATTCAGGAGAATTTTGGACAGAATATAAGCTGCCACTTGTGTAAAAAATAGAATTTTGTGAGAAGACTTTGCAAACTCGGAATGAAGATACGTTGTGTTTCTCGGAACTGACAAAATACCCCGATAATATTTCACAAATGGAGGTCTTTCTTGAACGAGGGGGAAAAACTCTTAAGTGTAAGAATTAAAAAGCACTCAGCAGGCAGCGGGGTCATAGGGTGAATTTGTTATTTTAATTATTATTTTTTTTTAAATTAAAAGAGCTTGAAAGAGGGAGAGATTAAAGTAATCGACTGGTGAAGATTTTAAAGAAGAGAGCTTACTCTTCACCATAAACGTATAGTTACGTTGCATCAAAGACGGACAATTTTTACTACTACGAATACCGGAATACAATGAAAAACGTTGAGTTTTCGGATGAAAAAGGGAGCCTTTTTTTTGCAACATTTGAATAATCGACACACCATACGATAGTACATTATTTTCACAAGGTTCGGTTCTATATAGAGTCCGAAATATTTCTGTTGATTTAAAATGCAAAAAAAAATCCTCACTATGAAAATGTGACGTTTTTTGAAGATAATGTCACTTTTTACAGGACAACTCATCTCCCGTACATTTATCATTACACTATTATTTTACGAGTAAATGTGTTTGAGAGTAGAGTTTACAGATTCTTTAAGATCATCACTCGGAGTGGATGTTATTTTATGCTTGAAAAGGAAAACAACATGAACATGTCGACGGTGAAACTCCCAAACCACGTATCTCGTTTGCAGTGTTTACAAATCTCTGCCCATATTATTATTTTTTTCTGAAAGCGAATCAACATCATTTCGTGAAGCTTTCACAGAATTTTCTTCGCACAGAGCAGAAAAATCACAGATATTTTAAAAAATCAACTTTGAGAGTTTTTTTTTAAAAAATAAAATATGACAGAAAGTCGGCAACGTTGCAAACCGAGATACGTCGTTTGGGAGTTTCACTGTCGATATACATCGATTAATTCCGATTTATCGTAGTGAGAGAGCTGCAATCCGGAATTCATGAGAATTGATTCGACTGACTTCGGAATCTCATTTCGTGTGGGCTCAGTCATGCTGCAGACTCACTTCAAGTATTGAGGTGAGGAGCAGCGGAGTGTTCAGTGTTTGGTCAAGAAGTTTCTCAAGTCTCCAGACAAATGACCTGGAGGTCAATAAGTTCAACAACCCGACCCGACAATCCCGGAAAATGAAAGCAGGTCGCAGACTTTGTTGAGAAAGTTAGGATGTTACAACTCGGCTCTGCTTCGCATCTTTCCGAGAAACATTCGAACGGCAAAAAGAGACGCCGGAGTTTTACGGTTGTACGTTGTCTGATCATCAATTCATCAGTCAAAGAATAAAAGACGGAAAGAAAGAGAGAAATGCCAGACACAGATACCTGGAATCATTTCTGTTAATGTCGAGTCCAGATTTGATCACAGATGGAATAATACTCGATTGGATCGCATTTAGCAAAAAGGATCCAGCACGATTACAGTGCTTTCAAAACTGTGCAACTACTGTAATTTTTCGAAAATACCTAATATATGGACATTGTTGAAATTTACATAATTATTTGCCTTTCCCACTTAGGTATTTGCCATTCTCGGCGATTTTTTTTGGATAATTATGAAGAAGCAACCATTTTACAACACTGTGATCGTGCTAGTTCTTTTTTGCTAAATACGACCATATTATACGACCGCGTTCAACAGAAAGGAACCAAGTCCATTCAGCTATTGCCAAATTAAATTAAGGAATTTAATTTTTTTCATGAAAACGGTTCTGCAAAATGTTTTGCAAATTCCAGTGAATTTCTAGCATAATACAAAGTAAAGAAATGGTGCTGGGTCCACACCATTTCACGGGGAAAACAAAGCCAAGAAATTCCAAAAATTAAAATTAGAGTCAAAATTAAATTTTTTGAACTCTAATGCGTACCAGTACGAAACTGAGTGCATTTCTCCACCTTGTTACAATTGTTACATTTAGTTTGGGCCACTTCTTAGTGATTTTTTTCAAAATACAAAGCGAATTCTTTAACATTTTTAAAGAAACCCGCACATACGTTCTCTTACAAAAAATTAAATTGCCCGGTTAAGTTTGGAAATAGCTGATGTGGCTTGGTTCCGTTCTGCTTGACGCAATCCTTTGCCACCGCAATCGCCTCTCTAAGGATTGAAACTCCCGTGGCGCGATATTCCGTATCGATAATACTTCTTAGTTTTAGTGTCCTTAATTTCAGTCCGTGCTACCAAACTCCCTGTGAACTAAATATTGGGCTTAAATCAACCAAGTATGGCGTGGTAATTAACACCGTGGCACGATTCATAATTGGACCGCGTTTAGCAGAAAGGAACCAAGCCACATCAGCTATTGCCAAATTTCACGGAGCAATTAAATTTTCCGAGGGAAAGTTCCAAGTTAAAAGTTCCAAGTTAAAAGTTCCGAGAGAACGTTTGTGGAGATTCCTTTGAAAACTTTTAAGAATTTGCTTCGTACAATGCAACAAATTCACTGAAATTCGCACAAAAATCCGCGCAACCGTTTTTGTGTAAAAATTAAATTGCCCAATTAAATTTGGCAATCGCTGAAGTGACCTGGTTCCTTTTGGCTTGACGCGGTCCATAATTGACCGAACTTTTTTCTAAAAGTATAGCTTCAGAAACGTTTGCGTACTACAGTGCCTTCAATTAGTATCGTCCATAATTAATGTTTCATACGTTTTTTTTTTTTTTTTTTTTTTTTTTTTTTTTTTTTTTTTTTTTTTTTTTTTTTTTGGAAAAACTCGAAACCTATGGAAACATGATTGTACGTGGGAAATCGATTTTTTAATAATATCGAATTAATAGTGTAGGTTTACGATGTGCTCTTTGCATACGACTAAGCATACACGCAATTCCGGCAACTCAAAATGCGGACTTAGGTAAAAATACGCTTACGAGAATTATTGGAACAGATAACAATCATTTCAACGAAAAATAAAACAACCTTTGAAACGTTAAAGTTTGTTAGTGTATTTTTTACGAAAAAAATTCACAGAGAGGTTCAAAGCATTGTGTTGCCTAGTTTTTTAATTGTTCCTCTGGTTATTGGCGTGATCAGATATTGATGCGCTCTTGTCGGATGAAACTGACGACAATTTATCGACAGCTTAAGAGATGCTTTTAACAAAAAATCGTTAACTCCACCGATGTGGGGATGATAAAGAAGATAAAAGCTGACCAATGGGTACGTTGCAAACCTCAGCTAAAGCAAAAATATGAGTTGTATTTTGTAGAAAATGGCTCAATAATCACAATGAGCGCGCTGGCAAAGTCTAAAAAGTCAAAACGGGCGGGGTAATAGACCTCTGGTTAGGTTACGTTAGGTTCAGCAACTAAACTAACTCCAATGCAAGCCATACGGTATCATGCACGTTTGAAGGCGCGCAGTATTAGCGTACGGTCCTGAGTTCCGTTTCTTTGACCGAGAGCTTCGGTCACTGATCCGAAAAACCTCAGTCGAGTTCAATATAAACCAAGATTCTTTTCTTCGTGCATTCTCACCGGTACCTAAATAATTATTACCACGCAAGTCACATTCTAACTACGACGAGAAAACTTGGAATCTGCTACAAGCATTATGAAAACAGAGATTATGTGGGTCGCATTTAGCAAAAAGATACCAGCTCGATTATAATGTTGTAAATGTTGCTTCTTCATAATTATCTAAGAAATTCCTCAGCAGGGTGTCTACTAAAATAGGCTGGCCAAAATCAGTACTTTTACAGTACTTTTTCAGTACATTCCCAGGAAATTCAGTACCTCCTCAACAAAAAAATTCAGTACTTTTTCAGTACCTCCATTTGAGGATATTCGAAAAATTCCAAACATTCATATTTCTCGCTCAAATTGCAACAAAATGACAAAAATTCCGGACCTTCTTGCGGAATTTTCACACTTTTCCAGTACTTCCGGACTTCCTTTAAAAAATCAGTACTATTTCCGGACTTCCCGGAAATTCCGAACTAGTGGACACCCTGTCCTCAGAACAGCAAATTACTTTTTGTTTTTACCAAAAACTTGTCAATTTTAAAGGGAAATAATTGTGTAAACTTTAATTTTACACACATATTAAGTATTTTTAAAAGGAAATAAAAAGTTGCACGATTTTGAAAACACTGTAATCGCGCTGGTGCCTTTGTGCAAAATGCGATCCATGTTTCCTTCGTATACTTGGCGATTCTCTAGTGGACCCACCGCAGGGTGTCTACTAAAACAGGCTGGCCAAAAATCAGTACTTTTACAGTGCTTTCTCAATACTTTCCCGAGAAATTCAGTACTTCCTGAACAGAAAAATTAAGTACTTTTACAGTATCTCCAATTGACAAAATTCAGCAAATTTCAAAAATTTGAATTTCCCGCCCAAATTGCGACAAAAATGAAAAAATCCCGGACTTTCTTGCGGAATTCCGCACTTTTCCTGTACTTCCGGACCGTCCTTAAAAAATCAGTGCTATTTCCGTACGTCCCGGATATTCAAGACTTGTAGACACCCTGCACGGAAGACCCGACAACGTCCGCGGCGCCTGCAAACTTGCGAGCACACCACCAGTCGGACACGAAAAACTCGGGGGCTCAGAGGCGGCTATTAATTAAGGACGACTGGTGGAAAGTCACGAGGACACAGCACTGTCAGCGCCCGGCTCGACGGACGCGACCGAACAAAGAGTGCGGCGCTCGCCGGCGTCGTAAGAATTGAGTTATTCTTCTGTTGGAGCGACAGAAATTAAGGACTCGGTCGGAAGCGCATTAGATGAAAAATTGAATAGGTTTAACTGAACTTAGCGAGAGCTTCCCGGGCTCCTCGCGGCATTTTTCAAGTTAATCTTGCCTGGCCCAAGATTAGCCCCGGCTATGGGCGAGGGGCCGCAGGGGGGCTCTGGGACGAGGACGGTAATCATCTCGTACATTATGTAGATCCTTTTTACGACGCGAGATGTCGCTCGTAGTTAAAGCTTCTTTGGCCTGGATGCCGGATTCTATTTATAATACTCAAATACAGGAATTAATGAAAAAATGGGTCACTCGTGCTAGGCAAAGAAAAGAGACCCTCTACTGGCTTCTTGGCGACAGGTGGAAGCTTTTACTTTCGGGGATTAAACAATGGAGATGTTGCATGTGTGAGGGATTTGCGATTTGATTACTGATTCTTATGTAAAAGTTCGCGAGAAACACGATGGTGCCACTGGTTTTCTCTGAAATCATCTCCCAAGCTCAAAAAGAGCTCTCAAGTTGATATCCCACGCTATCCTGAGAGTCCACATCTACATCAAGACAAACTCTCCATGCAAAGATAGGGAGCAAATACATTAGCAGGGTTGCCGTGTTTTCAGTTTTGGAGTCCCCAAAAAAGTGGCAGCCCCGTCGATGTATTTGCTCCCTATCTTTGCATGGAGAGTTTGTCTTGATGTAGAGGTGGACTCTCAGGATAGCGTGAGATATCCCCTCCATTTTGGCCTCAACTTGAGAGCTTTTTTTGAGCTTGGGAGATGATTTCAGAGAAAACCAGTGGCACTACTGTGTTTCTCGCGAACTTTTACATAAGAATCAATGGTCAAATCGCAAATCCCTCACACATGCAACATCTCCATTCTTTATGGACAAATATAAGGGAGCAACGGTCATCACCCTAATTTCGGCTGTTGACCTACCTTCATGGTGGATGATGAGCTTCGAATGACGTCATGAGCCAAACAAGATTCCGAAACTTCGGCCATTTTCGGCTTGTTTGCAAAACTAAACTGCCAACACGTTGTTGAACATCAACCATGTAGGTAAGTCAACAGTAAAATGCTGAAGTCCCGAAAGTAAAAGCTGCCACCATGGCCGAGATATTAGTGAAGGGTCTCTTGTCTCTGGTGCTAGGGTACCAATGTAGGGAGAAGGGTAGCCAACCGATGAATTTAAATCATCCCGAATGATTTTTTATTACGATTGTTATGAGCCGTTGTTAGTAAAGCATGTACTTTGGTTACAATTAGTTTTACCATAAGTTCACTCATTCTTGCGAAAGAACAGTACTGAGTGCAGATACCATTCATTTACCTCTAAATACAGACCTACGTCAAGGGAAACTTAGGCCAAGAATTATGAAATTTAAGTCAATTTTTGAAATTGATCGATCATCTACATTAAAGTTTTGCAGCATCAATCGAGCCAAAAAAAAGATAAAAATTTGAATCGAGCAGTTATGCTTCGCCAGTTTCGACATGACTGCTCGTCTAATACTATGAAAACCTTTTACCTTTTAACTCGCGAACGTGAATTAACATACGTTAAAAAACCTTGTGATGGCAACAGACTTACGAGCAATAGCTTCCGGAAGGTAAAATAATGAATTTCGGCCTCGTAAGCGTTCCGAGAAATCTCTTCAGGTAGGTAAATGAGTTATCATGTTATCTTAACACAGACCTCGAAGCTGCTGAGAGCCATACGCAGTCTGTATGAAACTTCAAAGATTATTTTATAAATTAGGATCCCGATGAAAAATGAGCGAAAAGATCGCATATCTCAGGAAGTCTGATGTTATTCGCAGTTCAAAGCACACTAGAGTAACTTAGTCTTTGCTTAATTAAATCAATTCATGGGCACGCCTGTGTCTTCCCCCGGACTCAAAGTAGGGTGTTTACGACAGGACCCCTGTTGGCGCAGCATGTTTTCGTGAACGAGGTGACCTAGATTCGTCGTAAGTTCTTGCTTAGTAACGAGGAACCGACAGCGCTCATTAACAGCTGACTTGCTTAAAAACGTCAAAATTAAGACTGATTTTAAAAAAGAGTACAGCTGCTACACTGCCTGGTGTCACACCGGCAGTGTAGATTCGTAGCTAAGAAGCAATGATGAAACGTTATCGAAACGAATAAACGACCGCTATTGTTACATATAAGTCCTCATATATTCTTATGGGTCTCAGGGTTCATGTCTTACTGCACATAGTTCCGTTTGACAGAGATACGTCCAATTATTCTTGCGGTTCGTCCTAAAATTCAATGAAATCTCCACGATTCTTGCGACTTTACCAGGTCGAGCGAATTCTGAGAGCCAACATCACGGAACGGACTGTCTGGTATTTCTGGGAAATTTTTGCCTACTTTTCTAGGTAAACTCCATCAATTTTCAATTAGTATAAGTCACAGAATCTTGGCTGAACTTTTACGAAACTAGTTCGACGAAATAGGTTTAACTCGGTTAGAAATACTGGTTCGATGAAACGGTTAGATGAACTGAATGGTTCCGCGAGAGCAGCAAAATTTATCTTACTTGCTGAGTACGATGATTGTCGGTGAGAAATAACTGTGCAAGAATTGACGCTATTCACCACAGTAAAGATAGTAAACCCACAAATTCCAGTGAGAAAAACTCCTGTTATTCATAGAAATGGGCCCTTTTCCGTCAAAGTCGATTCTCAGAATAAGTGTGTCATTTGTTTGGACGTAATCAAACAAGCTTGAAGAATTTTTACTTGCGGCTTTAGGGCCTAACGAGAAATTTCTTATCATAGTCAAAGGGTTAGCTCCTGCGTTGATTCGATCGAAAACTAAAAACATGAACCGATTGACGTGATTCGATCGACGCCGATTCGACTAACAGTTCCGTGAATCCACCAACAAAACCCGGGAATCGAGCGAAAAAAAGAGGATCGATCGACAACTCCGTGAATTGATCGACAAACCTGTAACATCGAATTTTGTCGGTCGACAACTCAGTGAATCGATCGACGACTCCGTGAATCGATCGACAAACCTGTAACATCGATTTTGTCGATCTAAAACTCCGTGAATCGATCGACAAACCTGTGACATCGAATTTAGTCCATCGACAACTCCGTGAATCGATCGACAAACCTGTGACATCGAATTTTGTCGGTCGACGACTCCGTGATTCGATCGACGACTCTGGGAATCGATCGATAACTCCGTGAATCGATCGACAAACCTGTGACATCGAATTTTGTCGGTCGACAACTCCGTGAATTAATCGACAAACCCCGTAACATCGATTTTGTCGATCGACAACTCCGTGAATCGATCGAAAAACCAGTAATACCGAATTTCATCGATGGAACCAATACCGGTTACTTCAATAATTTTCCGATCGAATCGGTGTAATCGGTTCACGTCGATCGATTCACGTTTTTATTTTCCGATCGAATCCATACCTCCCATTAACCCATTATAACCTCATTTAGTGCCAGGCCGAACCTATTCCAATATTCCACACCGTCGCACAGTGGATCGAGTCAATGGGAGAGGTCGGTCATGAAATTTTTCACTCAAATTGAAAATGTTGTCCAAGTTCAAATTTTAAGGGGTCTTTCTCGCAGAAAATTCAACAAGGAAACCAATGGAGCCACTTTTAAAACTTCAAAGCTTTGTTTTAAAGGAGCTTTTAAAGTTTCCACATTTTGTCCGACTTTTTCTATAGACTCGTTTCATTCTGCGTCGCTGGTGTGAATCGTCGGCTAAATGTCACCGGGCGACGATCGCCTTTAAAAGGCGTCGGCCCCGGCCCCGGCCGGGGCCGGGGGCTCGTCTTGGGGGCGCCCTGCGGCGGCGGAGTTAATCTTTCAGCGGAACAAGAACACCGCAGTGACCCCAAGTGAGGTGAACCGGGGAAACGCTTCTCATTATTTTATAAAGGGAGCTCCGCGCTCCGACTACGGCTCCGCTCCCTCGCTTCCAGGGCACCGTCGCGCCGGGTAGGGTAGGCCCGCAAAGGGGGAGAAACGGGTGGGNGGGGGGGGGCGGGGGGTGGTAATACGAAACAAATCAACTGCGAATTTTCCTCGCTCGTAAAAATGCGCCGCTCCTCACCGAGTGTCTTCGCGCCGCGACGACGGCCCCGGCTTCTTCCACGCCCACGGCTCAGCCTCTTCCACGCCGACGTTGCCCGATTAGGCGGTAAAAGGATTTCACGCTCGTTTCAAGTTAACGCCCGGGAAAAATTTGCTGGAGAGAGGGAGGGGTCCATAAAGTTCCCTGTTGCCCACAATTTTGCGCAAGCCGAAAAAGTACTTCTTACAAAAAGTGATGACTTTTGTTTGGATTACATTTTGCAATACGGAACCACAATATCTGGCTCTTCCATTAGAGCACCTTTCCCAGCACCAGAGAGAAAAAATCCGAGGGTTTTCCATAACTGGGTTGCATTTTGCAAAAAGGAACCAGAAACATTGCAATGATGTTAAGATTGTGCATTTTCATCCTTTGCAATACAATTACTGAAATCATGAAAAAATATGAAAGTTACGTAGTAATTTTTGTCTTGAAATTTACACTTTTTCTCTCTTCCTTCGCCCCCTGTCTGTTTTTCTCCTCCTTTCTTCCAACCTCATTTACTTTCCTTTCGAACCATCATAAAATACGTCACTCTACGGAGGGAAGGGTGAGGGACAACGTTAAGTCATTTTGTTCTCACGTGTAAATGAATGAAGACGTTGAAAGAGAAAAAAGGAGTGAAAAATTCAGAGATTTATCCGCACGTTTTAGTACACATTGTATTTTTTCAACACCATAATATTGATATGATTGGTTTGTTCAATACTAGGGCCTTTTATCCTTAGTCCTTTCCTTTTTTTCGTATTTCATTCGTATACTTCCTCTAAAGTCTCCTTTTTTTATCTCATGCAATTCCTCTCTTCTCATTCTTCCTCTACTTCTTTCTCTCTTCTTTCATTCTTCTTAAAAGTCTGCTCAGTCCTCCCTTCTGTTTTCTTTCTCTTCCTCTTCTCCCTATTTTCTACTTCTTCCTTATCCATTGTCATTGTCGGTCCTCCCACCGTACTTAAATATACTTCGGACGAGTCTCGACTACACTCAAGTCCGGCTTAGCGCTTCTGATTGGCCGGTGATGCGATTTGGACTTATCGATGGATGTTGCATCTCTGTGTGCGAGAGCCGACTAAATTCTGCCAAACAGAAAAATAGCGGAGCTTTTGAAACGTCAGGGTGTCTACTAAAACAGGGTGGCCAAAATTCAGTACTTTTACAGTATACTTTTCCAGTACATTCCCAAGAAATTCAGTACCTCCTCAACAGAAACATCCAGTACTTCTTCAGTACCTTCATCTAACGAAGTTCGAAAAATTTCAAAAATTTGAATTTCTCGCTCAAATTGAGACAAACATGACGAAAATTCCGGACTTTCTTCCGGAATTTCCATACTTTTACAGTACTTCCGGAACGCCTTCCAAGAATGAGTACTATTTCCAGACTTTCCGGAAATTCCGGATAAGTACACACCCTGAACGTTAAAATCAACACACGTTTTGGGACTTCGACAGTGCATACACTGGAAAAAAAACACATTGGATCTAGAGTCAAGACTCGTAAGAACATTGACAAGAAAAAATACTCTTGATTCAATTAGGTTTAAGGTTAAATCAAAAGGAAATCCGCTCAAATTAAGAGGCTTGGTTCTTGATTTAAGCAAAAATCTGATTGAATCAAGAGTATATTTTCTTATCGATGTTTTTAAGGGTCTGAACTCTAGATCCAATGTGTTTTTTTT
The DNA here is from genome assembly GCF_001854935.1 of Bemisia tabaci. Taxonomy (NCBI): domain Eukaryota; kingdom Metazoa; phylum Arthropoda; class Insecta; order Hemiptera; family Aleyrodidae; genus Bemisia; species Bemisia tabaci. Next base: position 2,131,337 of record NW_017547189.1, read on the forward strand.
TTTTTTTTTTCCCCAGTGTGCGTTTCAGGAAAACAAGAAAAAAAGATATTTCCAACGATTTGACAGGAGCGCGCGCACTGCAGCCGTTACTCTATCCGTTCCGTTCCCGAAAAGAATCGCCGCGCCGCGAACGCTGTTCTCACAAAGGAATTCGCGTTCCACTTCGGATTGTGACCTTTTGTTCCCGGAATCGTTTCCCAGGATAGCAGGAGAGTCGCGGAATGAACAATTTGCCTTATAAATAAAAAGCGCACCGAGTTCTTCATACGGGCGGAATATTTTATTATAGATTTAAACGAAACAAGTGGGGAAAACAGTCGAGATTCCGTCGCTCCTCTAGCGGAAGGGCACAACTGCTTCCGGAGATGAGCTCTACTTTGCATTTAATTCCGTGCCGTCTAGGGTTCATGTTGAAATGTAGTTACACCCTTGCGGGGGACCGATGTTTTAGCTCTGCGCGTCTATAAAGACTTTAACCCGTTAGTTCAACGACCGATCAAGTTATGTGCAAAAAGACCATCGAGGAGGAAAAAATATTTATTTATATCCTTTGTTTTACGAGGGCCATGATTGGCATCCAATGGAAGAGATAAAATAAAATAATAAATGTAAACATTTGAAGTGCATGAGGCGAAGCGCTTCGAGGAAGGATGGATGGTGAATTGAAATCTCTCACAGTATTAGATTACCGGGTAGGCAACTATTCGAACTCGCGGGATGTTGTTTTGCCTATGCGGAAAATTGAAGGCAATCTCTACATTGGCAGAAGCGTCTCAAATGAGACTAAATTCTATCATCGCATTGTCATGTTTCTGAGATTTTCCACGTTTGCAATAAAACTCGTGGAGGCAGGTGAAAAGATGCAAGGATTTCATGAATAACGGCTACCTTCCCCCATGATTTCTGACGCTTAATTTATCCATTCCCTCAAAAATATTAAAATCTCGATTTGAAGGGGCATTCTAGCAATCTTCGGGTTCTCGGATTTTACAGGGTAGAAAATAAGGTTTCCGTAAATTCGTCGTTGCCCCCACGAAAAATGGTAACTACATTTCAATGTTGCCAGATTCCCCTTCGCAAATTTCATTGAGCATTTAACTGATGATTTCGCTCATTTTTTCTTTGGTTCCATGCAAAAATTAAACAAAAAAAGCACGAAAATTGCACAGGCGCACGTTTTTAAAAAATCGAATCGTTTGAGTCAATTTGGCACCCTTGGGATGGAGTTACATTCTTTCGTTCGGAAGGCGACGTATTGTCCCTTTGTGCACTTCCTTAACTTGAGATTTCAATATTTGTAAAGCCATCAGGGGGTCTTCTAAAACAGGCTGGCCAAAAATAGGGGCTTTTCCAGTCCATACCCAAGAAATTCAGTACCTCCTCATAAGAGAGATTCAGTACCTTTTCAATACCACCAATTGACGAAATTCGAAAATTTTCAAAAATTTGAATTTCTCGCTCAAATTGAAAAATGACAAAAATCCCCGACCTTCTCGCGCAATTCCGCACTTTTTCAGTACTTCCGGACCGCCCTTAAAAAATCAGTACTACATCCGGACTCTCCGGGAATTCCGGACTTGTAGACACCCTGGCCATGGATTATTCAAAACTAAAAACCATCGAGAATGAGAATTTAACGACTCTCGATGATCAGAAAAGTCTATGATTTCCTAAAGATTTGAGACCATTGCTCCGACAAAGGAGCACTATGGGGGGGGGGGGGGACTCTTTATTAAAGAAAAGGTCTCATAACCCAAAGTCTGCAGGCTTGTGATTCAACCCAAGAACACCCCGCAAAACGCACACTGTACATCTGCTAACGAAGACGCGTAACTTCACTTTTGAGATGAGTCCTGCTACGGCTGTAACCAGTGGCGTGGCGTGAATTGCGATATATCGATTGTTGTGCCATTTAAACCTACAGAAAAGGATCGATTAACGGGGTGTTCGCAGCGAACGCCAAAATAATCGATTCTTAACCATAGGTTTAAATGGCATAACAATCGATACATCGCAATTCACGCCACGCCTCTGGCTGTAACTCCTCACTTTCCAGGGCTCGAAGTTAGGTTTCTCATCAGTAGAGCTATGATCCCACACCCAAGATCCTGTGTTTCATTCTTTGTTTCTGAAAGGACCGTCTCAAATAAATTAGCCAAATGGCTCGAGAAGCCACGAGAGGTCGTCACGCATCTTAATCCCCACGTGAGCCCTGTTCTCCGAACAGCTCCATGCCTTCGAAGGCTCATGTGAAGATAGAGATACACTCTTTCTCCGGAGGAGCGACGAAATGCGGACCCACCAAGGGAAGAAGAAAGATGTCGCGGGCGTGTTTGTGACGCTTGCAAATCAAATTATCGCCGGAATCACGGAAAGTCGCGACCGTAAAATGACCCGCTTCTGGAAACAATCGCTTTTCCTGAGGTGACTCGCTTGATAAATTCACGAGCCGCCGACGCGACCCACGCACCTCGGCCGGTTAAACAAGGGGAAAGGATATAGGGCGAATAAGCGCGGGAAAGCCAATGGCCTTGCGCGGTTGCCGGGCCGGACGGTACCAACCCGACTCGCCAGCGGGCTGATTATTGGGATTGATAGACAAAGCGATAGACAAAGAAGACATCGCAAGTACGGAAAGGATCCTATTGGTCGGAATGAGTGGTTCATGTGGACTAAAATTTAAGAGAGAAAATTATGGATTAACAGTAGGGCGCTGGAAAAAACACATTATATCTAGAGTCCAGACTCTTAAAAACATCGACAAGAAAAAATGCTCTTGATTCGATCAGATTTAAGCTTCAATCAAGAACCCAGCCTCTTAATTTGAGCGGATTTCCTTTTGATTTAAGCTTAAATCTGATTGAATCAAGAGTTCTTTTACTTGTCAATGTTTTCAAGGGTCTGGACTCTAGACCCAATGTGGTTTTTTTTCCAGTGGGCCTCATACCAACTTGACTCGCCTGTGGGCTGATTATTGAAAATAATCGACAAAGCGATAGACAAATAAAAGACGCATAAAAGTCAATGCGGGCGGGGTAATAGACCTGCAGTTAGGTTAGGTTAGGTTCAGCAACTAAACTAACTCCCCTGCAAACCATACGGTATCATGCAGGATTGAATGTGCAAAGTATAAGCGTACGGTGATGAGTCGGCGAGTGTTCGATACTGAATTTTAGACTATTAAATATAACTAATTTGCTCATCGTGATTATTTAGCCATTTTCTAGAAGAAAAAACTTTTCTTTTTGCTCTAGCTGAAGTACTCAACAGCGGACTGATTGTTGAAATTGGTAGACATCGTGCGACACGACCATTCCTTTATGATTGGTCTGTGCGAACTGAAATTTTTGGTTTTCAAAGGTATACTGAAAAAATTTTCCTTGAGATAATATTTCTATCTAAAGCGTCGTTTTCTGTCGACGAAATTTACTTCTTGGTTAAATCCGTGCAGATTTAATTTAAAGTCAGTTTCCATGAGTTGAAGAAACGTTGTTTTGCTGTCGCTTTTAACGATGCAAAACTACGCTTTTTAACGTAAAAAAACTGATATTTAGTTGAATCCGCAAGGGGCTCCTAAGAAAAACAAATTTCGTCGACAAAAAACGACGCTGTAGGTCAAAATAATATCTCATGAAAGATTTTTCAGTGTACTTATACTACAAAAATCTACAAAAATTACATAAAAATGTGTCAATACGCAAAGCTAAACACTGGGAACCCACTCTGCCGTGCTAAGGAAGAACGCCATATGAACACTCGAGAGTTGCCAAATTTCCTTCGATAAAATGTTTATTTTTGTGGAAAATTATGAATATTTTCCCTTGAAATTTTCAGAAGTTTTAGATCAAATACTAACAAAATTATTCGAGGAATTGATGGACATATATTAAAAAAAATTCTGAAAATTAGTGATTTTCCAGAGGAAATGTGGCAACGCCTGAAGGCTCATACGACGTTTTTCCTTAGCACGGCAGCACTTTAAGGTAGTTTTTCACCCGAGTACGAACGCCGCAGCCGGCAGCAGAGCAAAAAGCGGGATGTCCCGGCCCGGCGTCGCCAGGGACCGGAAACAGTTAGATTAGGTGTAATATGCAAGTGATGGCGGATATTACCTGTCCTACATATTATATTGTGCATGAAATAAGATTCGCCAGAGTGAATGATTTTGACGTATAGCGCACCCCCCCCCCCCCNTTCGCCCGCGGCCGAATCAGCCCTCGGTAACGCCGCAATTTTCCCGGCGAGATATCACCGGCGGTTTTTCCGACTGCCACCGCCACAGCCTCTCCACCACTCTTCTCTGTTTGCTCTCGCTCCTCCCTGACGCGCGACCAAGGTGTCTCGAATCCCCGCCGTGTAAACGCCCGGTCGCAGATGTGACCCTGATAATTTCTCATCTCCCAGACGTAAGACCGTATTTCCACTGCAAGGTTACGAATTTGACGTGGATAATCATTTTTTTGCAGAAATATTAGGCCTCGTCTCCACAGGACGTTTTCATGGGATTTGTCCCAAGTTCGAATCGCAGCAATGAAACTTCTGGGATTTTTCCCAGTTACCGTCTCCACGGGACGAGGCTCATACGGTCCTGCGAATAGTTTGCGCGGGAAGATAGATTAGATAAAGTCGAGTATTTAACCGAAATTAAAATAATAATTGCACTCAATTGACAATCAGACACATTATTTTAACTTGACAAACATGAACAATGGAGTATTCAACAAAATATCGTACAATTCGTTTACACTTCTTTTTCTTCTTCTCACAGTGGGTCCTAAGGTTAAAAGGACCATACTTGGTACTGGGGCTTCGTAAGTGGGCTTTTTCCCTGAGACAAATCTCGAGAAACGACCCTTAGAGACGAGGCCCAAGGTTACGAATTTGACGTGGATAATCATTTTTTTGCAGAAATATAATCGTGCAGTATACTGCCATGCTGAGGAAGAACCCCGTATGAGCCTTCAGACGCTGCCATATTTCCCTCAGTAAAATTTTTATTTTCTCGGAAAATCGTTGATATTTTCCTTCAATTTTTTCAGACAATTTTGTTCGCAATTTTATCTAAAACGTCTGAAAATTTTAAGGAAAAATACGCATCACGTTCTTTAGAAATACGCGTTTTATCCGAGGCAATTTGGCACCTCTTAAATACGCATACGGCGTTTTTCCTTAGCACGGCAGTATAATACTGCCTCTTTTAGGGAAAGAGGTCGTATAAACATTCAAACGTTGCGGAATTTTCTCCGATGAAATATTCATATTTTTCATCACATTTTCCTTGAATATTTTCAGACACAATAGATTAAGTTGTGAATGAATGTCGAGTGTGAACTCAAAGAAATGAATACAAATATCTTTGAAAAAATTCGGTTTATCACCAGCAGAAATCCAGCAACATCTGAATGTTTAAAAGACATGCTTCTTCAGCATGTCAGAAAATGCACCCGGATGCTTACTAATTTTTGCATGTGATCGGAGGGAAAATTAGTTTCATTTCCGGTTATGAATGCCCAAGGGTGTCCGTAAAATTTCGAAATTACAATTTCGAAGGAAAGAATGTCGGAGTGTTACGTTTCATACCTTTCTCCGAATGTAATCTTGGGAAAAAAATGAGAAGAATTCACCGCGTCAATATGTTGATAAATTATTTGTAGATTAATGTTCACATTGGCTTACCTTAATTGAAGGAGCTTGTAATTTCAACTGCTACTTTTGCGTCCTGTAAAAAAAGCAAAAGAAAAACGGCAAATTAATTAACAGCAACTTGTAAAATAGGATGTTTCTCATTTGAATCATCTACACTGAAAAAAAGTTCTGTTGTCACAAACCAGAATTTCTGGTTGTATTTCGCAACCAGATTTTCCGGTCGAGTGTTGACTCTACCAAATTCTGGTTAAATCAACCGGAAAATCTGCTTGCGAAATACAACCAGAAATTCTGGTTTGTGACAACAGAACTTAGTTTCAGTGTATGCATGACCTGATTAATGAGCAAACACACTGCATGTAGAAAAATAACTTTTGGTAGAACCGTAGAGTTATGGTGAAGCCACAACGTAAACATGAATCTTGAAAATTTTGATTTCACCGGAGAAAGAAATCGCATTCGCTGCGACAGCTTGATATTAAGGTTATTATTATCTGAGCTACGGTTGTTCTGTGGCCACGATTTTCTATTACTGACTTCCTGGTGCCAAAACTGAAAGTAATCAAAATCAAACTCGCGAAGCTTGTGATAGCTCACTTCATCCTTAAATTCCTTGCTTTTCTTTGCTCTTTCCTTATATTCTCGAAGACTCCTTTCTTGGCGATTATTAAAAAAACGTTCCTTGCCTCACAAGCATATGTTACTATATTCGGATTGGGAAAAGGGAATGACGAAACGACGAAAAGATAAACCGAAAAACACGAGGAATCGAACCGAGATGTTGATAAATAGATTATGTCAAGAAATCGCATACATTCCCAGGACTATTCAATAGAATTCTTCTCAAAAATCTCGACTTTCCGTACTTTTTCATCGGAAATCCGTACCTCTTCCGAACTTCCGTAACGACTTTCATAAATCCGTGATTTTTCGGTGTATCCGTACTTTCTCCGTACAGGATACACCCTGGCCAAAAAAATCTAGATGTTCCGTACTTATTCACCGAAAATCCGTACCTTTCCCGCACCAACCTTCCGAAATTCGTGCTTTTTCAGTGTATCCGTACTTTTTCTGTACAGTAGACACCCTGGTCACAAAAATCTCGATTTTTCGTACGCTTTCACCATACCTTTTCCGTGCTACCGTAACGACCTTCCAAAATCCGTGCTTTTTCGGAGTGTCCGTACTTTAACCGTGCAGGAGACAGGGAGAATACCCTGGCCACAAAAATCTCGATTTTCCGTACTTATTCACCGAAAATCCGTACCTTTTCCGTACAGGCACCCTGGTCACAAAAATCTCGATTTTCCGTGCTTCCGTACCGACCTTCTGAAATTCGTGCTCTCTCAGTGCATCCGTACTTTTTCCGTACAGCAGACACCCCGCCGGTTATTACAGGGCGACGATGCGCGGGAACCCGGCGCCGCGGGGCGGGGCGCGGGGGAAAAAAGGGGGGAACAAAAAGCGCGGATCCCCCGGCGGAGCTCGGCGGTTTTACGGCCCCTTAAAGCGGGAACGGGTCCTGGGAGCGCACTTTAATCAGGGCCGAGGCGGATGAAACTGCCCGGAAAAGCGGCGTCCCGACCGGATTACACCTGAGCGAAGGTTAAGAAACGACGACGAGGTCGGCGGGCAACTGGACGGAACGGGCGCCGCGCCGCCGCCGCGGGGGAGGGGGAGAGGGCGGAAGGGGGACAAATTACTTTTTGAGAGCAAAATTAGCTGCAAATATTTAAGATCCCCGGAGTCGGCTCCCTGCACGCGCGTAATTAGCCTGCAACCACCTACGGCTCGATCGCTGGCTCCTCCGCCGCGCCTCACCCGCGCCGCGCCGGGGCCGGAGACAACGCTCCTCCGAGACTGCTAAACCTGTGTAAGCAAGTAGAATTTCCTTTTGCGCACACTGGAAAAGTCTCTTGGATCCTGGGTTTAGGCTCTTAAAAAATTTTACAAGAAAAAATGGATCGCTTGAGACAGAAAGGAACCAAGCCGCCAAATTTAACTGCACTGGAAAAAAAAGTAGCTTGGATCTAGAGTCCAAACTCTTGAAAACATTGACAAGAAACAATACTCTTGATTCAATCGGATTGTTGCTTGAATCAAAAAGAAATCCTCATAAATAAGAGGCTTGGCTCTCGATGTAAGCAAAAATCCGATTGAATCAAGAGTATTTTTCTTGTCAAGGTTTTCAAGAGTCTGCAGGGTTCTAGATCCAAGCTTCTCTTTTTTCCAATGTGGACAATTTAATGTTTTACATGAAAACGAGTGTGCGAGTTTTTAAGCGAATTTCAGTAAATTTTTTGCATAAAGCGAAGCAAGTTCCTTAAAATTTTCAAAGGAATCCGCACAAAAGTTCTCTTGTAATAAATTAAACTATCCGGTTGAATTTGGCGATAGCTGATGTGTCTTGGTTCTTTTCTGCTACACGCGGTCCAAATACTCTTGACTCGATTGAGTTTTTGCTTGAATCGAGAGTTAAGCCTCTAAATTTGAGCGGATTTCCTCTTGATTCAAGCAAAAATCCAATTGAATCAAGAGTATTTTTTCTTGCCGAGGTAAAATTTAAGAGGTTGCCGTTACTTAGTCCCACAAGAAGCATAAAAGCCGATGCAGATGGGGTAATAGACATGCAGTTACGTTAAGTTAGGTTCAGCAACTAAACTAACTCTACTGCAAACCATACGGTATCATGCAAGATTGAAGGCGCCAGGTATTAGCGGACAGTCATGAGTCGGCGAGTGTTCGAGGTAAAAGAGTGAATTTTAGACTATTAAATATTACTAGATTCGCTCATCGTGATTATTGAGCCATTTTCTACAAGAAACAAGTCTTGTTTTTGCTTAAGCTAAAGTGCGCAACAGAGGGCTGATTGTTGATATTGGTAGACAAAGCAATAGACAAAGACGACACGGAGGTTCTTGGCCTTTGACCGAGTCCGGTCGCCCAATTCTACACAGATAAATTAATAAGGCCTTTTTACTTTGAAGTAAATCTGTCTTCATTCTTTCTCCTTAATATTGTAAAGGTAGTACTTTTTATAAAATGTATCTAGAATTAGTTTAATATTATTTAGACAATTAAGACAAGCTTTTAAAAGACTTATATGAAGTCTAAAAGTGTTTTTTGTACAAAATTTCTACTATGCAAATAAAAAAAAAGACGACATGGGGAGTATGGAACGATCCTATTGGTTGAAATGGGCGGTTCCTATAGACCGAGAGAGAAAATGACGGAATAACTATCGGGTCTCCCGTGGGTTATCGTTAGTTAGTCTATAACTCACCTCCGTTCTCCATTGCAGCCACCCGCTTCCACCAACAGGATCGTCCCATTTTCCCTCTGTCTCATATATCTATAGCTTTATCTATCAATTCCAAGAATCAACCCTCTGAGAGGAGAAGAGGGGACGGGGACGCTCAGAGAAAAGGCGGAGACACGGGGTATTGGAGGAACAATTTCGAAAAAACGTATATAGACAAATTTGCTTCGGAAATTGAGTGATTCCAGGAATTGGTCTGTGTATAGTAGCACTGAGCCTGAGTTACTTTTCTCCTACTAAGCACCTTCATCTACGAAACAATGATACGACCGAACTTTCATAATCAGCATGCACAGGCAAAGTTGTGTCCGTGACTAAAATTCCGACGCGACCGCCGAACTGCCGTGCTAAGGAAGAACGCCGTATGAGCATTCGAGAGTTGCCAATTTCCTGTCAGAAAATAGTTATTTTGAAGAATGTTGTGAATATTTTTCCTTGAAATTTTCACGAACTTCCGGTGAAATTGCGAACAAAATCAGGGTGTCTACTAAAACAGGCTAGCCAAAAATCAGTACTTTTACAGTGATTTTTCTGTACATTCCAAAGAAATTCAGTACCTCCTCAACAGAATATTTCAGTACCTCCATGTACAGAAATTCGGAATATTTCAAAAATTTGAGTTTCTTGCCCAAATTGCGACAAAAATGAAAAAAATCCAGACCTTTATGGGGAATCTCCGCACTTTTTCAGTGCCTCCGGACAGCCCTTAAAAAATCAGTACTATTTACGGACTTTCCGGACTTGTAGACACCCTGAAAACGATCTGAAATATTGAAGGAAAAAAATTTACAAATTTTTCAGAAAATCCGCGATTTACCAGAGGAAATTTGGCAACGCCTGAAGGTTCATACGGCGTTCTTCCTTAGCACGGAAGCGAAGCTCTATGCGCAGCACGAGGAACCCCGCTATTCAAAACTCAAAACAATATGGCAGCCCGGCTGTCAGTGCGAGAGGCGCGCCGATGATGGAAAAAAATGATGAAGTGCTCACTTTCCTCCGGCAGTCTCTCGACTCATTTTCAGCCGGGGATTCATTTTCAAACCCGTTTTCAGTCCCTTTCCACCCCCGCCCCCACTAAGGCTGCGACCGGGTGTCCGACACAACGTCCCTCCTCTGACGTAACAACGTATCTCCGTTTCAACGTGAGCCCTGCTACTCATATAACTCCATACTTTCCGGGGCTCAAAAGGAGATTGGGATACACCCTTACGTCAGAGCGACGACGACAAGAGCACGGTCGCCAAGCCCGAGGAAATCACTACCGTCCGCTTTAATTAGACCTCTCGTTACAAACTCGCAAACTCTGACCGG
>NW_017547189.1:2148697-2189377 GCF_001854935.1 Bemisia tabaci
GGGGGGGGGGGGGGTACCACCCTCAACCGAAAGCTCGAACTATTATGGAGTAGAGAAATATGTTCAGCTAGATTTGGATTATTTTAAAAAATTAAAAACTACACGGAAAAAATTAAATCGCTGATTTAACAATTCAATTGCTAAAAAAAAAAAAAAAAAAAAAAAAAAAAAAAAGACTGCAATGTTTCAATGTAGATTTTAAAACACAAAAATGCTACTTTAACCACCCCCTTTGATTAAATTAGCTTACGATAGTGGTTAAAGTAGCATTTTTTTGTTGCAAAATCTAGGTTGAAACGTTGCAGTCACTTTTTTTAGCAATTAAATTGTTAAATCAGCAATTTAATTTTTTCCGTGTATGGTAGACTGCAAAGTGTACCAACATTTCAAGTCACGGCCCGAGATAACTCTACTCTCGCCATATGGCGGCAAATTCCGTCACTAAAAATATATTTTTCTCTAATTTCCAGCTCAGAAAAAAATTATGAAACATATTGCGAACTCGGCTCATTAGGCACTCTCAGATGAAGCAAGACAATTTTTGTGTGCAAATTCCCCATTGACAATTATTAAGAAAAAAAAAAGAAAGAAAAAAACCATATTTAATGAAACTAATCAAACGTTTGAAAAATGCTTAGAGCACTCAGAATTTCCTGATCAACGACCGATTTTCCTGAAATTTTCCGATGATAGACACGCTGATTTTCACACCATACTCCTCATTGACAGAGTGGTTAGATGAAGGGATCCATTCATAATTATTTTTAAAAAAAAACATATTTAATGAGACTAATCAAATGTTTGAAAAATGCTTAAAGCTTTCAGAATTTCCTGATCAACGACCGATTTTCCTGTAATTTTCCGATGCTAGACACCCTGATTTCCACACCAAACTCCTCATCGACAGAGTGGTACGGTGTAGGGATGATTCTAAAAACACAACGAAGCAGGCCTGGCACCGAAAGGTCTCGCCCGACGAACGGCGAGGAAGGTCCGATCTGATCCGCGGTCGGGTTTCCTGGGGGATTCCTAATCCCCCCTCCGCTGCGTCCCCCCGGCCGCCTCACGAATCAGAATCGGAGCTAATCCGAAACTCATCTGTTATTGATACGTGGCGGCGCCTCGCGCCTGGATAGCCCCTCCGACTCGACTCGGCGAGCCCGATTTCGGGGATGATTCATCGCGCCGAGGAGCTTTAATTCGATACCTCGGCCAACCCTCCCGGGGGGTGCTCCCGCTCCGGTCTCGGCCGTGACGGCGGAGGGGGGCGGGGGGCTCGGCGGTGAAAAGCGCGTTATCACGCCGAGGCACTCCTGTCTAATCGTCTCGTTTTTGTTGTTTGATTGAAGGCCTACATTATTCAAAAAGTTCTCTCCGAGAGCGGGACGTGCCTATTTTTTACCTTCACCACCTATTCCGAGCTTTTGATTTCTTTCGAGGGCCTCGTTCACTGAACCCGTCTCGAGCTCTCAACCGTCGAATACTGCCTCCGCGCTTCTTAGTGTCTTGCCTTGGGAGCTCTCTCCTGAGGAAGCGTTCATAAATTTCGTAACGCTCATGGGAGATGGTGGTGGGGAAGGGGGAGGAAGGAGGGGGGGGGGNGAAGGGGATGGGGAGGAGGGGCAGGAACGAGGAGGAGGGGGAGGAACGAGGAGGGGGAGAAGAGCGTTTCGCCATTTTGATTTTACGTGTTAATGGACAGGAATCAAAGTAATAGAAGCGTTACACGAGGGGGAAGGGGGAGGGGGTAGAAATGCCGAAAAAGTGCGTTACGTGATTAATGAACGCTCCCTAGGTGAATACTTTCGTTCGATTAATTTGAGGAACCGCAGGTAGCACAGTTACTATCAAATTGGATAGTCAAGCGTTGTCCATCGCAGTATAATTCACTGGGAAAAAAACACATTGGATTTAGAGTCCAGAATCTTGAAAACATTGACAAGAAAAATTACTCTTGATTCAATCGGATTTTTGCTTGAATCAAAACGAAATCCGCTTGAATTAAGAGTACTTTTTCTTGTCGATGTTTTTAAGAGTCTGGACTCTAGATCCAATGTGTTTTTTTTCCAGTGTTGAACTTCATTTTGAGATATAAAAAACTGTATGCTATACAGGGCTGGCTGATCCATAAAAGCAATGTTGGAGGGAGCGATGCGCAATAATATGGAAACTAAATGGTAAGAATGCTAAACCAAATGCTGATTTAACTATTTTATAGTAAAAAAAAAGTGTCCGTCGTGTTTCGATGTAGATTTTACAATATAAAATGATAATTTAACCACCCCCGTCGTTAAATTAGCTTTCCACTATTGTAAAATGTACATTTGAAATATGTTGGACATATTTTCTAACAATTAAATTGTCAAATCAGCAATCCCTTTTTTTCCGTCTGAACTTTGATACGCGATGCAGAGATTAAATATTTCACGCTGTGTTCGAATCTCATGAACAGAGGCATAACATGCAACACGTCACGCATTGCACTCTTCATTTTGCATATTTAATCTACCGCAGGGGCTGTCTCTGTCACCCCGACATCAGTTTCCGCGACGTGCGGAGCCTGGGAATTTACGAAAGCTCGCGGCAAAAACAAGGAGCGAAAAAGCCCACCTCCCCGTCCGGATGTGATGTAGGTCACGGGTGCACACTGCCGTGCTGAGAAAAAACGCCGTATGAGTCTTCAGACGTTGCCAAGTTCCCTTCGATAAAAACCAAATTTACTGGAAAATTAGTGAATATTTGTTTCCAAAATTTTCAGACCTGGCCTAGCCGAACCTAACCTACCTCTCCTTCTCTTTTGGAAGGTTAGGCATAATTTATGCCATGGTAACTATTGACATTTTAGGTTTTATTGTTTGAGGACATCAACACATCATATATATGTATTTACTGCTGGCATAGATGTTGATACTCGGGCGTATTTTACCTCAGCCACTATGATTATTCAGTTCTATCAGTTCATCTCTATTTGCAAATATTTTTCTTTGTCATAGTAATATGTAGTAGATGAGTAAAATGATACACTAGAAATTTTATTAAGTTTGGATTATTAAGATTTACATTTTTAAATATCGTACGCAATTTAATCTAAAATACTTAAACATTTTAAGGAAAAATGTGTTGGTTGTCGTCAAAAATACATATATTATCGAGGGAAATTTGGCAACTCCCGAGGTTCATACGTTGTTTTTCCTTATCACGGCAGCACTGCACACGCCGGAATCCATCCCCGCCATCGATGACGTCACTCGTCAGGCTCCTAATTGGTTCCCAGACGCAGCGCGGAGCCGGGGCCCGGGCCGTCAGGCAGAGAACAACGTTAGACCGGCGCGGCGCGACGTGGCGACTGGCTCGTGCTCGGCTCATCTGCATACTGTTTTGCATAACTTACGGTGGTGCGGCGCCTACACCAATTTATGTCAACAGTGCCCCGTCTCCCGACGATCCCTCGCCCGCCCCCCGCGCCCTCGGGCGGTCGGCCGGCTTCGTTTAAAGCTAACAACCCGCGTCTTGTCTTTTCCTTGCCCCAGGTCAAGCCGCGGACAGGCTCCGTGTGAGCATTCCCACGTTGCCATTTTCAGTGCTCCCATTCCATGTCCGTCAAAAGTTCCGGGATTCTATTTTTATTTATTTTAAAAGTTCCGAGAAAGTTCCGAAAAATGCGAAAGATCCGGAACATTTCGGGAATTTCTAAACTTCCGGAAAATTAAGGAAAATATCAAAACTTCCGGAAAAATTAAGAAAAATATCAAAACTTCCGGAAAAATTAGGAAAAATATCAAAACTTCCGGAAAAATTAAGAAAAATATCAAAACTTCCGGAAAAATTAAGAAAAATATCAAAACTTTCGGAAAAATTAAGAAAAATATCAAAACTTCCGGAATTCGGCGATAGTTCCGGGAAATGGGAGCGCTGCCCATATTCTCGCATAAAATATATAACTCTGACAAGTTGGGAATCTTTTTCCTGGAAATTTTCAGATTCGCAAGGAAAATTTGCGGATTGAATTCTCTGAGAATTTGAAAGAAAAAGATTCACGATATTATAGAAAATCCACGATTCTCGAGGAAAAAGTCTTTATGCTCAGTGACGCGGCGTGAATGATCGACGAACATTCCCCGGATTTGAAGCTACGGTAAAGAATCGATTATTAAGGTGTTCGCTGCGAGCACCCTGTAATCGATCGTTTTCCATAGTTTCAAATAGCGGACCAATCGATTTATCGCAAAGCACGCCACGCTACTGTTTATGCTCACACGGCGCTTTTTCTCAGCCGGGAGGTCTCGGTTCCGATCCGAGTTTGATGTTCCGAAACAACGATTATCTGGGACTGGCTTGNGGGGGGGGGGGGGGGGGGGAATTTAGGGACGGTAAGTAACGCGCAAGATTATCCCTCGTGGAGCAATTAAAGTGTAGAAAACTAAAAGAAAAGAAAATGGACCACTAGGCAAGGTACGAATTTAAGCAATCTTTTACATGTTTCTTAACCAGAATTTCACGTAAAACACGATTCTTTCAACGAAAATTACTGAAACCAACTTTTAACGAAGATATTAACGTTTTTATTACACATTGGTTACGAGGAATTTGAACTGCCCGCTCACAAGAAACTCAAACCTCTACGTGAGTCAAATCGCCCACTGCAACGGTTTCAGCAAGCTTCTCAATCGCGCTATGTTCATTTCCCACCATGTGTTGTTCAAACTATAAGCAATTTGCTAAAGCTGAGCCAAAGCGTCAAGATCGAGGTTCCCAGATTTTTATATCGCAGAGACTGCCATGATAACGTTTAGCGCTCGGTGTGAATCACGCAGAGCATTGAGTTTTCATGAGCGGATGGTATGAATTCACGCACCAAGAATCATTAAATATCTTCGGAAGAAGTTGATTTTGGTAATTTTCGTTGTTTGCATCGTGTTTTACGTGAAATTTTGGTAAAGAAACATGTATCAGACGGCTTAAATTCGAACCTTATCTGGTGGTACATTGATGAACTGTAAAAATTCCAGGTGAGATCGGAACACTCCTAAGACTCTAAACGATTTTCCGACCGGGCCGTGACGAACACGGGCGAGTGCATCCCGGTAAAAACGGGGTGCAACACCCCGCGCTAGCGGACGAGCGTACAAATGCACGAATGTTGTAAGTGCGCATTTATTCGTAATTAACACGGGGGCGAGACCCGGGGGTCACGGGTCCGAGAGTATGCACTTGTACATTATTTATGGAGATAATTAATTCGGGCTCCGCGCGTCGGCGTTAAGCACTATCGCCGCGGCGGCGCATCACCCGTAATGGATATTTATCGTTGTTTGTTAATGCGTCTCGATGCATATTCGCTTGTCGCCCAGGAAATATATCGACTCCACGGCTCATATTTCCCCCTGAATAATCTCCCCCCCTTCACCCCGCACGTCCCCGCAGGGGGACTCACAAGAACGACTGATTCTCACACGACTCGGGTCGTCAACGCCGAATTTCAAAGGATCCCGATCGCTATCCGATTAATAGTTGGATCGTATTCGAGTCCCTCGTCGAATGGAGAATTGGCACAAAAGAATGGAGATGTTGCGTGTGTGAGGAATTTGCGATTTGACTACTGATTCTTCTGTAAAAGTTCGCGAGGAACACGATGGTGCCGCTGGTTTTCTCTGAAATCAACTCCAAAGCTCAAAAAAAACTCTCGAGTTGAGGCCGAAATGGAGGGGATATCCTACGCTATCCTGAGAGTCCACATCTACATCAAGACAAACTCTCCATGCAAAGATAGGGAGCAAATACATTAGCAGTGATGCCGTGTTTTCAGTTTTGGAGTCCCCAAATGGAGTGGCAGCCCTGTCAATGCATTTGCTCCCTATCTTTGCATGGAGAGTTTGTCTTGAGGTAGAGGTGGACTCTCAGGATAGCGTGGGATATCCCCTCCATTTTGGTTTCAACTTGAGAGCTTTTCTTGAGCTTGGGAGTTGATTTCAGGGCAAACCAGTGGCACCATCGTGTTTCTTGCGATTTTTTACATAAGCAACAGTCAAATTGCAAATGCATCACGCATGCAACATCGCCATTGCTTTATCTGTGAGGGTTTTAGCTCGTTTTCCACGATCAAAATGGGTCCAAATTTCAAAGGCATCCCGATCAATATCGGACTGATTATTGGATCGTTTTTGAGTTTTCATTGAATGGAGAATGGGTCAGTTGCCCAGAATCACAGTCATAGAATCGTTTTTTGATGCTTGATTCATGTAGATTAGCTGAAAATAATAGATTTGTCCAAACCGCATTTTTTTACGTACAATATTAACCGAGATGACGCCCTTTGAAAAGTCAGGTTTTTGACGTCATCCACTGCGGCAGTGACATCCTAGGTCTCTTCCTCTTTTTTCCGATCAGTGATACAGAGGGTGTAACGCGAAACTTCAGCGAAGTTAAACGTATAAACAAACTGAGGTTCCCTGACAATTCCCTGACTTATTTTGGTGAAATTCTCTAACAATTGAAGATATGACAAGTAGTTAAGATAGTTTACAGACAAAATGTGTTGTTCGAAACCTCAAACCGATTCTAGAGAGCAAAAAAAGGTGAATTAGGTAACAAACTTTCCCTGACAGTTTTGTCATTTTCCCGAACGTTTCCCGGTTTTCCCTGATCTTTTAAAACACCCCGATATTCCCGGTATTCTCTGACATGCACAGGAGAAAACAGTCGCTTGGATCTGGAGTCCAGACTCTTAAAAACATCGACAAGAAAAAATACTCTCGATTCAATCGGATTTTTGCTTAAATCGAGAACCAAGTCTCTTAGTTCAAGCGGATTTCGTTTTGATTCAAGAAAAAATCCGATTGAATCAAGTGTATTTTTTCTTGTCAATGTTTTCAAGAGTCTGAACTCTAGATCCAATGTGTATTTTTTTTCCAGTGCGCGGTCGAATGTCCAATGTACATACACACTATTTGAGTATATACGTATAAACGCCGATTATAAATTGACTCACCACAATGCCATTTTATTTTGAAAATTGTTGTTTCCTTACCTGGAACAGAAAAAAACACATATAAATAATTAACTTTGTAGATTGAAGGAAAAATGAAGGGCATCAAAAATAGAGGGTAACCGTTTCCGAAAATAGTACGTAGATCCAATGTGTTTTTTTTTCCAGAGTGTGGCAATCCCAGCTCATGCACCTTATCCTACAAGCCCCTCAATTGGGGAAATTGCGCAAGGGTGGGCCAAGAAATGGCCTCTCTTAACCAGCGCTGGATTTCTTCGTATTCTGTGTGGAGACCTCTGCTTCTTTTCCATCGGATATAGAGTCATCGGGTGATCCCTACACTGGAAAAAAAACCTCATCGGATCTAGAGTCAAGACTCTTCAAAACATTGACAAGAAAAAATACTCTTGATTCAATGGGATTTTTGCTTAAATCGAAAGGAAATCCGCTCAAATTAAGAGGCTTGGTTCTTGATTCAAGCAAAAATCCGATTGAATCAAGAGAATTTTTTCTTATCGATGTTTTTAAGAGTCTGGACTCTAGATCCAATGTGTTTTTTTTTGCAGTGCCCGATATTTCCGGTATTCCCTGACTGTGGCAACCCCGGTTAATGCACCTCTTCCTACAAGCCCCTCCATTGAGGAAATTGAGCGAGGGTGGGCCAAGAAATGGCCTCCCTTAACCAGCGCTGGATTTCTTCGTATTTTGTGCGTAGACCTCTACTTCTTTTCCATCGGATATCGAGATATCTCACAATACTGCCGTGCAAAGGAAGAACGCCGTATGAACATTCGAGAGTTGCCAAATTTCCTTTGATAAAATGTTCATTTTTGAGGAAAGTCATGAAGATTTTTCCTTGAAATTTTAAGGAACTTTAGGTGAAATTGCGAGCAAAATTATCTGAGAAATTGGAAAGAAAATATCCACAAGTTCACTGGAGAATTCGTCCTTTATCGAAGGAAATTTGACAACGCCTGTAGGTTCATACGGCGTTTTTCCTTAGCACGGCAGAATAGTCAAGATAGAAGTGGAGGGTTTCTTGTCTCTGACCTCATCCTACAAGCCCCTCAATTGAGGAAATTGAGCAAGGGTGGGCCAGGAAATGGCCTCCCTTAACCAGCGCCGGATTTCTTCGTATTCAATGCGTAGACCTCCACTTCTTTTCCATCGGATATCGAGTCATCGGGTGATCCCTAGCGCCTAGCCGACCCCAGCCCTGAGCGAGGCCTTGAAGCAGCGCAGCTCGGTTGCGGCCGCGGGCTCAATGCATCACGGCCCGTCTTCATATATCTCCGTTAAGCGGGAGGGCGTGATCCCCGTGCGCTCGCCCGATCTTTGTTTCGGGCCTGATGAATGCGTAATGAGAAAAATAATGTATTCATGGCGGTCGCGCGCCACGCCGCACCGCGGTTTCGTCGCCATAAATTAGCGGCCCGTGTGAATAGCTGAGGTGGGCGAGTCGCGAGTTCTAATTTGATACAATCTTCCCCCGCTATCTCGTCGCGGGGGAGTGTGTGCTCTGCTTGGGGTTGAGGCGCCGGCAGACTCCCCATCGCACAAGGGTGAGACAGAGTCTCCGCCGAGGAACTGAGTGCTGGCAATCAGAAACGACGCGGAGAAAAAAACTTCGTGCGTGGGACTCGAGGTTTAGGTCATATGGATCTCTGAAGTTTTCGGATGGAGCATCTGAACACTTTAGGTCTAGCTGTCGAGGTTCGGATCACACATCTGAAGTACTTCAGATGTAAGAACTCAAGTTTCAGATGTGTGATCCGAACCTCGACAGCTAGACCTGCGAAGAGTTCAGATGCTCCATCCGGAAACTTAAGAGATCCATATGACCTAAACTTCGGGTCCCACGCACGAAGTTCTTTTCTCCGTGCAGGGTCACAATCGGGAGTAAAAATTACATTTTCACCAAATGCAAAGAGTATAAACTGGAAAGGACCAGGGAATTGGGGCAACCGTGCTCATTCAATTCTACAAAAAACGGGAAGATTCGGTAAAAAAGTGATATTTTTACACTTACAGCTCTCTAAGGCAGGAGCGATTTTGCAAGTTGGCAACATTGTTTTTCTTCCATTTGTTTTCGTTTAAAATATCGATTTTAGGCGAGACAAGCTGTCTAACTAGGAATCGATTGTTTTACGTACATTTAAGTGGAGGGAAACAGTGTTGCCACCTCTCAAGAATCGCCACTACTGTACGGTAACACGGCAGGGTTGATGGGCCTCGGAGAAAAGTACTGTGCGACCATGATTGAGCTCTCACGGTGTTAATAACGCTCGTAAAATATCGATTTTAGGCGAGACAAGCTGCCTACCTAGGAATCGATTGTTTTACGCACATTTAAATGGAGGAAAACAGGGTTGCCAGCTCTCAAGAATTGTCACGGCAGGGTTGATAGGTCTCAGGAAAAGTACTGTGCGACCATGATGGAGCTCTGGCGGTGTTAATAACGCTTGTTTGTGCTATCATTATCCTGTTGACGGGGATTTACACCGTCGTTTCCTCACAATGCCCGCTGCAGGATTCCGTCATTTGCATCCCCCTCCAGCGCCCCGCTCCATCCCTTAGCCGGTCGCACGCCACGCTGAAGCGCATCGCCTCCAAGAAAACGCGTTTTCGCACGAGCTTTGCACAGGTGTTTCCTCGACTTTCGCCGCATGCTTGTCGACTCCGGTGATGGATAGATTCACTTATCGTCGAGGAAATTGACCGTCGTTTTCGAGTAAGTTGGTCTAGAAATGTGATGGAGTCAGGAGGCAAGATGGCCCCTAATAGCCGTCCGTAAAATACGTGACGCTAATCATCGGGCTCTTAGACTTCCTCCCTCGTAACGTAAACGTGACGCGATCCAACGGCTCCCTAAAATACTGCCGTGGTAAGGAAGGCCGTATGAGCCTGCAGTCGTTGCCACATTTCCTTTGGTTAATAGCGAATTTTCGGGAAAATTTGTGAATATTTTTCCTCCGCTTTTTCAGATAATTTTTATGGAAATTTCACCTAAAGTTCCTGAAAATTTCAAGGAAAAATATTCATAGCTTCCTTCAAAAATAACTATCTTCCGAGACGAAATTTGGCAACTCAATTTTGCAAAAAGTTGGTATAGGTTACATTATCTACAGTAGATTCAAGATTTCCGCTCGCGAAAAACACTTTATCAAACTGGGTAGGCCATATTTGGCATTGAAATCAACGTAAGTTGGCTTACGTAGGGACATTATACGTTAACTAGGAACGTTACGTAACTGCGTTAGCTTGGTTTCACGCAAATTTTCTTCCTCTTCTGTTGTAAGGTACCTTCAATCTGGTCAAAGAGAAGTTTGTAGACCGATAAGGTCTTCCACCGTAGAATATACAGACATAGTTTGGTTCTCAATTTGGCTTAAGTATACGTTGAAATGAGTGGGAAGTGTAAAATTAACGTAGACAAAAACAGTTATTTTCTAACTTTTATAAGTTCGATCGGGAAAATCTTAAAGTGTCAATTGTTTTCCTCGTCAAATTTGGATGAAGAAACATATTTAGACATACTTAATTTTGCACCAGGTTGTGGTCTATTTTTCTGGCATTCTCCGACCGCCATTTTGAAAATATATTGGAAGGGGATTTACACGTTGCCCAGAAAAAATTGATTCCTTCATACTCTCTGACAATGACTAGCAATGAGAGGAATGCTGTTTGTGAATGTACTATTTTAAAAATGATCCCTTCTCGTATCCCAACCTTTCGGGAAGGTGTGAAAGTTCCTAACTCCCAAAAAGTTTCCCCTTTGATGCATTGAATAATATCCCGAACTGGAGCCCATCATTTAGAGAGCAAACAAAACAGAGAGTATTTAACTACTTTTGTCCATCCCTGTATTCACGTGAGAGTGTCGAAAGAATTCAAATGAGGTCGGAGCTATTCCTTCTCAATATGCAAAATACACAGCAGAATTCTTCTTACGACTGAATGAATGAATTAACGACTTCATTTCGATTAAAATGATCGATGATTCTTGAAACTACTCTTCGATACAACTATTTTAACGTTTATGTAGGCTTAATTGTATCCAACATAACTGAAGGCGCTCATATTAGTGACCTTTTCTTTCCTATCGCTCATTCGACGCGACGCTAAAATGAATCGCGTTAAACAGAATGGAACGGAACCACATCAGCTATTGCCAAATCTAATAGAGAATTTGCAGGTGTCTTAATAATGTGAATTTCATCCTTAAAATGATACTAGTAGGAAAACTGAGTGCGAGGATATCCTTGATTTCTAAATTGGACAGTTATTGGGGGAAATGTGGCGAAAGAACCTAATCTGCTAAAATACATTTAATTAATTGCATCGGTACATTTTTGCAATGAAATTGAATTGTTTTAAATAATTTGGCAACCATCGAATGAAGTTACGTTCCTTCGTCCGAAAACAACGATATACGTTCCATACATTGTGAAGTGAAATAGCGTACAGTTGAAATCATTCGGAGTTAAATCAACTCTTGCAGCTGAGTTTTTTTACGATTTTATGTGCTCGCTGGTGCCTCACAGTAAAAGCAGCAAGCAGTTTATCAATTGTTCATGCCCATCCTTAACTTAGAGCGCGTCCTAACTTGTCCCAGGCTTTTAAAATCAATCTAATTAAATCATGTTAAGCCGAATCTGATGTACACTTGATTAGAATTTCCCTAGAATATTAGAAAGTTGAAGTTCAAAAGTTAGAATATTCAATTTAGAAAGTCGTAACTGTCGAAATGTATCCCATGCCAATCGAATTCGCGCGACGCATGAAAAACGCCTTCATGGCACCGTGATACCTCCCAACATCGCATCAGTGGCCGAATAGTTGTATCATCTGAATAGACGATCAGATATTGAGAGTAAAACGTGACTCATTACAACTCGCCATTAGTTCCGTTTCAGCGAGACTACACCGAGAAAAAATCACGTTTATTCTACGGTTACCACGGTAGTAATGTCACACGGGATTCCATGGTAGTCGATCCGCGGACTTTGGTAAGATAATTGATGAGCATAGTAGCATATCCATGCTCATTATATTGCATTTTTGTGCTCACAGTAATATTCTGCCGTGCTAAGGAAGAACGCCGTATGAACATTCGAGAGTTGCCAAATTTCCCCGGATGAAACTTGTATTTTCGACAAAATTTATGTATGTTTTTCTTTAAAATTTTCAGATATTTTAGATTAAATTGCGTACAAAATGGTCTTAAAAATTGGAGGAAAAATATTTCCCATTTCCTCAATAAATTTGTACTTTATCAGAGGAAATTTGGCAACGCCTGGAGGTTCACGCTGCGTTTTTCCTTAGCACGGCAGAATTACGGTGGGTTCGGTAACGTAACCGTACTCACCATCATTTCAATCCTCCACGGTTCCACTACCGTGGAATCCCTTGTGACATTACTGCCGTGCAGTGGCGTGGCGTGCTTTGCGATATATCGATTGATCCGCCATTAGAACCTATGGAAAACGATCGATTACAGGGTGTTCGGAGCGAACACCTTAATAATCGATTGTTGCCACCATGCAACGTTACCATCTCACGCCACGCCACTGCTACCGTGGTAACATTAGAATAACCGTGTTGTTTTTCTCCGTGAAGTGATCGACTTCTATGAAGAAAGAACAATGTACCGGTTACTTATTTTCCTCTCTCCTCTACTATTGACAGAAGCGCCATGAAGTCGTTGCCCGGAGGCCGCTGGAAAAAATAACAGACAAAAGTGCGCCGGAAAACTTTCGGGGAAATCCACCGCGGCGTGCCACAAAATCCCATTACACACCCAAAAGCGGTGCTCTCGCTGTGAATAGGAAAGGGAGCAGGCCCTACCCCGCGGGGCGTCGTATCAGTATGCCCGGCGCAAAACGCCCGCCCACTCTGGAAGAACGCCGTATGAGCCCGCAGACGTTGCCATATTTCCCTCAAAGAAACCGAATTTTTCCGGAAAAATGATGCATACTATTTTCAAAATTTTCAGACAATTTTGCCGGCAATTGAATCCTGAAATATCTGAAGATGCCAAGCGAAAAAACGCATAACTTCCCTGAAATCGATACGTTTTATCGGAGGAAATTGGCAACTCTGGAATGTTCATACGGCGTTCTCCCTCGGCACGGGAGTAGTGGAAGGGATTCTGGGGAAGCGATTATAAGAACGCGACGTGCAGTGTTATAACCGGCCGGAGCGAGAGATTTTAAATGTATCTTGACAGGTACGACAGAATAATTCAGCGCAAATAAACGAGATAAGTCATTGTAGCGTGTTCTGGTTCCCCCGCCGCCGCCGGTCCCCCCGCTCGGAATTGTGAGACGATTTTCCCGGCCGAGATTTTTCCCCCTTAAAATTCAGCGACAAGATCAAATTTTCATCGGGCTGTCTCGTTTATTATAGAGGGGCGCGGCGTCGGCGGAGGCTGCCGAGTCAGGCGGGCGCCGGGACCCAAATGCGGCGGAATTACGTATGCAACCGTAATCATTTCCAACGGTGCGCCACGGCGGTTTCACGGTAGATTTATTGTCATTTTTCACATTATTTTAATGCCTTTCAAAATTACGCGGAGGGAAACGACCGGTTAAACGCGCTGCCGTGCTACGGAAAAACGCCGTATGAACCCTCAGGCGTTGCCAAATTTCCTTGGATAAAACACGAATTTCCTAGTAAACTTATGAATTTTTTCCATCCAATTTTTCAGATGATTATTTTCTCAATTTCTTTTTAAGTTCCTGAAAATTTCAGGGGAAAATGTTCTTAAATTTCCTTAAAAATTGACACTTTAATGAAGGAAATTTGACATTTTTCAAATTATCTTAATGCCTTTCAAAATTACGCGGAGGCCAAGGAAGGCAAAGGAAGGCCAAGGTGTTTTATCCAAGGAAATTTGGCGTTGCCAAATTTCCTTGGATAAAACACGAATTTCCTAGTAAACTTATAAATTTTTTCCATCCAATTTTTCAGATAATTATGTTCTCAATTTATTTCACTTAACAGGCTGTCTCCAAGTCCGGAAATAGTACTGATTTTTTAAGGGCGGTCCGGAAGTACCGAAAAATTCCGCCGAAAGGTTGTTTAAAACCGGTTGTCCGGCCGGTTGTAAACCGGCCGATTTGTTTTAAATTTTTTGTAATTTTTGTCGCAATTTCAAATTTTTGAAATTGTTTTAATTTCGTCAAATGGAGGTACTGAAAAAGTCCGGAATTTTTCTGTTAGAGGAGGTACTGAACTTTTCGAGAATGTACAGAAAAAGTACGTATTTTTGACCAGCCTGTTTTAGTTGACACCCTGCTTAAAGTTCCTGCAAATTTCGGGGGAAAATGTTCTTAAATTTCCTTAATAATAAACATTTTAGTGAAAGAAATTTGGCAACTCCCGAATGTTCATACGGCGTTTTTCCTCAGTATGGCAGCGTACCCCGGTGAGCACAGAAGCTATTTTTCTCACAATGAACTCTTTTGCTTGCAACGCATACAGGGTGATCCAAAAGTCCCTTCCACCCCCTCTAACTTTTTACCTCAATTAGGTAAAAAGTTAGAGGGGGTGGAAGGGACTTTTGGATCACCCTGTATAACCGCGCGTCAAAGGGCCGTCCGTGAAATACGTACTACGAAAAATCAGATTCAATGCCTCTCGAAATCATGCGGAAGAATCCTGTCAAACGTACCGCTCTGAACCGAGTAGCTAGTTTTGTCCCAATGAGTTAGTACTCGCGACGTACGTGATCGCGATAAAGGTCCGTGCGTAAAGTACGTAACGCAAAGAATCAGATTTTAATCGCGTTCGTAACGCACGCATATCCGCCCACAAAATACGCAACGCTTTTGAAGCTTGAAGTTGCGAATTGCGCCGGGTTGTTAAGGTTGGCAGGTACGTTTCTTGCAATAGAAATTTGTAGTGTTTAATGAGATCTAAATTGATTCACGACCTGTAAATGACTAAATTGCAATGAATTAACACAATTAAGTCACACGGAATTTTTGTATGGGATTATGTTCTTGTTTGGGTTTGAACCACTGAATTCGATATTACACCGAATGACGTAGTCACTAGATCAGTCTATCCTGGACCACCCTCAATAAAATCCCTAGAAAATCTAGTAACTGGCACTAGATTTTTATCAGTGGTATTTACTTATTTGATTTTACATCTGCGGGAACGTATGCATTGCTCGATGAAATTTTCAGACAAAGCTGTAGGCAAAGAAGACAAAAAGGATGGTAGGTAATAGACTAACTAACGGCAACCCACGGGAGACCCTTTACGTAGTCAATTATTTTCTTCACTAGTCTATAAGAACCGCTATTTTCAACCGAAAGGACTGATCCACACTCTTTACGTCTTCGTTGTCCATACCTTTTGTCAATCAATTTCTACGATCAGCCCGCTGGTTACTTTAACAGTCGCAACCGTCAGTAATCCACGCCGCTTAATTTTCCGGGAATATATTCCGTTTCTACGTGCAAGTAACTGGGATTTGCCTCTCCAAGACGGTATTTTCCGAGCAGGAGCTACCGAATGTGGAAAAACGTAAACGGAGGGATGTGGATCTCCGATCATGGGGGATTCAATTTGTGCGCCTGCATAGCCTCCCGCAACCGCGAATCGCGGTAGGGGATGGGCCCGGCGTAAGGGAGGAGAGTCTGTGAAGGGACTCCGGGGGTGGGGGGTAATTGATTGACAATCTCGGAGGGTGAAGGCAATCATAGTTATATAAATTTATTCCGAAACGACGCTTAAAGGAGGCCCTCCGCATTGTTGCCGGATGCATTGCTAAATTTCTAGCCCCCTCGGGTACGAAACTCGTACTGCCTTGCAACTCAAAAACACCGTGAACGCCATTTTACATTTTTTGGAAACTATGGATCATAGCAGAAAAACTTGTGTACCTTGGGACAATGTTTTTACAGAGTCCTTTCGCGAATACTATCAAGAGCTTAACCTGAAAATTTGAGGTGCATGGGTAAAATCGTTTTTATTTTATGAAGTATCAAGTTCCAAAAAACGAGGGAAAATCTTGATGGATTTACGGCGTTCTTGCTTATCACGGCAGCGAAGCCTGACGAAAATACGCAATTTCATTTGGATCGCGTTTAGCAGAAAGGATCAGCTGTTGCCTTTAATGTCAAAAATTACTCCGATTTTAAATGATATGAAAGGAGAAACCGGTGAAATTCGCAGTTCGACATGTCCAGGATTCTCCTGGTAAAAATGGAATTTACAAGTGTAAATTCGGCAACAGTGATAGGTCGTTACGTTCTTTTGTAGGGAGGACGAGGATATAGAGTAGATTTTATAGTGGGATGCATTCTCAGATTTTGAACAGAGTATGTCATAGAGAGTCGCTTGATGATTGCAACCATTTGTATAGTTGAAATCCGAAAACTGAGAAGCGCCATCAAGTTTGGTGAGATTGTGTGACTGTGTTAATAAAAAAGGCGTAAAAATATTATCGAAATTCAGAAAAAAATTCAATAAACGGAAGGCATATAGGTTCTCAAATAGTTAGGAAAATGTATTTCCATCTTAAATACGCTCGATTGAGCGAACCTGGTTTTAAATTTCCATTACGCGTGCTTTCTTTTTATGCTTGATTGATCATTTTAAGAGAACCCATTTTGACTTATGACATCTAGGCTTGAACATTTCTAGAAAAACCTATTTTAACAGGGATTTTAGGTTGTGTAGCTCACTTTCTTGACAATCTACTGGAAGGAGGACATTTTTAACTTATTGTTAGTGCACCGATGTAATTTTTGTAGTTTAGGTCAATTCTGGTAAAAATAACTTCATAAAAATATGGACAGTCAAGAAAAGGAAAAGGCCACTTACAGAAATTGTCAGGGAAAGTATGATATAGAATGTATGGGAATTGTAATATAAAAAGATTTATTTAATTTTTTTATTGTAGAGTGTTAAAAAAGTTAATGATTTTTGACTGCTCGTATATTTCAATTGTATAAAGGTCAAAAAGGTAAAGGTCTGCCGGGATATCGAGAAGAGAACGTCCGCAATGAAAAACTGCGCGAGATAATGGGTGTGGAAAAGGACATCGTGCACGATATCAGGTCCAAGCAATTGGTCTGGTATGGACATGTGCGAAGTATGGCAGACGATCGGTCGCCCAAGCAGGTTTTCGATTGGGTTCCTCCCGGAAGGCGACGGCGTGGACGTCATGTGAAAGGTTGGCGACAAGGGGTGGAGGAGGAGATCAGAGGGTGTCACTTGCCTGATGATCTCTGGGAGGATAGATGGCAATGGCGATTGGGCGTCGCAGAGCGCGAGGCTGCGCTGTGAAAGCGAATTAATGTATGTATACAGGTCAAAAAGTTGAATTTGAGTGCGAACTTTAAATTGATCTCAAGACGCGTGAAAGAATGAGTAGGTCGATGGCTCATGCTCTACCAAACTAAGCCTGCAAAATTTTTCAGCAACCTCCTCCTTCTACGGTAGACAACGTGCCGAATATTCAGGCCAAGAATTCAAGACTCAAAACTTGGGCCACAAATTACCCGTTTACCGATCTCTCCGAAATACCCACCCAATTTAATAATAATTTATTCACTCGATATATTGTCTCGTTTTAATGCGTATGCGTGTGTCCTCCGCTGAAGAGGGCGCGGGGGATGAAACAACCCCACACGATAACTCAGCTCGGAATTTTGACTTGTGGTGAATCTGAGAGCGTTGCCGGGTGGCGGTGCGAAATCGCCTCGTCCGCGGGGCTACCGCGATCAGGTGAAACGCGAGCACGCAACCGCGGTGGGAAATCACCCCCCTCCCCGAGAAACTTGGGCGTTTAATTTACGGGCCCGAAAAGTTTGATACCCGGTTGAGAACCCGGTGATATTCCAGGGAACGGAAGTGCGAGAATTAGATCCGCGGGGCGTAAGACAATTCTCCCCACTATGTAAATGAGCGAATTTCCCTCCTTTATGCGATTAAAGATTAATCGATTCCGTCTCGTTCTCGCGATTCGGGTTGTCGGAGCGCTCGCTCTCTCCCTAGTTTCTCCCCTAAAGTAGGAGAATTTTACGAACCCAGCAGGCAACGCTCCCGGTGAAGGAGCTCGGTGGTGTCGGACTGCCGGCATGATTAGCCTACCGTCGCACAGTGGATCGAGTCAATAGGAGAGGTCGGACATAATTTGGAAACTTTAATAGCTTTTAACTCCAATTATACAAAACTTGGAGGTTTTAAAAGTGGTTCCATTGGTTTCCTCGTGAAATTTTCTTCTCAAAGCACCCCTGAACATTTAAGATATGACGAAAAAAACGTCAAAATTTGCAGTTATTGTCAACAATTTCATGTCCGACCTCTCCAATTGACTCGGTCCACTGTGCGTCGGCTGGAAATTGAGCGAATTTCGCCAGATCTGGGCGGCGCGGCGGAATGTCTCCGCCCGCACCTTTGTTTTGGTCGCACTCCGAGGGAATTAACTCCGAATGCGAATTAAATTAGATTATCTGACTTCAATGGGAATTATTAAGTTGGTAAAAAAGGCGCGTTTTCCTGGAGCCTGCCGTTCACGCTAATTGTTGCGTATAGGGTGACGCCGAAGTTGTGCTTTGCTTGCCAAGCGTTAGACGTTGCTCTGTTTGAAATGGGCCGTTTTCTCTTAACTCGGAGAGCAGTTCGGAAGTTGAAAAATGAGGTTTTTTGACTATGAACCCATGTGAATGACCTCAGACAGTAGTAAAATTTACTACAATAATTGGTAGAACTTCTAGCGTAAGTATATGAGGAGTGAATTGCTGACAGGAAGCACTGGAAGCAGACCCTCTTGATGACAAGGAGCGAATCGACAACCTCACTTCAGGTGCCATAGGGCTAGTAGTTGCTTTGGAGCCGAATAAATATTATGTAATACTACTACTGGAGGTCCTCACTATTTTGCGTAACAAGGTGGTAAAATACTGCCGTGCAACGAAAAAATAAACGCCATTTCGCATTTTTTGGAATCAATGTGTCATAGCAGAAAAACTTGTGTACCTTAGGACAATATTGATACGGAATTGTTTCGCAAATGCTGTCAAAAACTTAAAATGAAAATTTGAGATGCATGGGTAAAATGGTTTATATTTTTTGAAGTGTTAAGTTCAAAGAAACGTGGGATAATCTTGATGGATTTAACCGCGCACTGGAGAAAAAAAAAAAAACACATTGGATCTACAGTCCAGACTCTTAAAAATATCGACAAGAAAAAGTACTCTTGATTCAATCAGAATCTAGCTTAAATCAAGAACCAAGCCTCTTAATTTAAGCGGATTTCGTTTTGATTCAAGCAAAAATCCGATTGAATCAAGAGTATTTTTTCTTGTCAATGTTTTCAAGAGTCAGGACTCTAGATCCAATGTGTTTTTTTTCCAGTGCGTTCTTGCTTAGCAAGGCAGAATAGTGCTGGGTCCAGACTATTTTGGCAGCTCAAAGTGCCTGAGCCGAACACTCTCCCCCCTCACTTTTGTACTGGTACTCATTAAAGCTCAACATTTTTTACTCTAATTAAAATGTTTAGTTTTCCCCGCACTACTCTACCACCTTATTATAAATTAATTAGAGTGTTCTGCCCCAGGATGATGTTCGATTCTCTTTTCACGATACAAAGATTCGAAAAAATGTTTAATAGTATGGCAAATATTGTACAGAAATAATATTAAATTCTGCATTAGGAGTTTCTCCCGTAAAAATTTAAAAAAGTGTTTAAAGAAAACGGGAATAAATTTCTTTCCTGGTAACGAGACGGCTTAACAACTGTCACTTTTCCCCGGATTAATATTCTATGTGGAGAATGAGATTCCCGCATTAGTGAGCGCTTTTGGGTGTTTGATGCTGACGGATTTGCACAACATCCGCATTCAGCCCTTTCTGATTAGTTGATAACTAACAAAGATGATCACGTTCTGATTCAAAAAATGTATACATTTGTTAAAGATTGCTCGGAAAAAGGGGACCTTAGTCAAGAGTGGCGGTAGCCACCCCCGGTCGAGGAATTCATGGGAACTCATAATTGAGTTATTGATATTGGAGCACAGAGGAATGAAGCGTGTGCAAAAATGTTAATCCGAGTCGAAGTTATGACAGTTCGAAGTTTACCGTTCTATAAAGATATCTCTGCGCGAAATAATCTAAAATTCTAATTTACCATATTCAGGCGCTTCAAAGTACAAATTCGAATTGTGAAACAATTTTACGTCATAAATTGACGTAAAAATTACAAAGCCGCTGAGAGAATAATCATCACACGAGAGACGTTTTCGTCGAAATCTCAAAATCCGATTTTTCCGCCCTACTTGACCAAAATAGCGCATGTCTCCGATGGACGGATACATATGCCATGTTCAAGAGTAGACGCAACAAATGTTGCTGATGTAACAACGATGATGTTGATGATGTGACGACAACGTTTTCAGAGCAGCTCATGTTTCTAATGATAAAACTACTATGAAGTCCAACTTAATTTCTTTTCCTACTTAATTTTTCGCACGAATGGTTTCACGCCTGCTTCCAAAATTTGATCGTTCAAAATATGTGTGAGTTAAGTGATATGGAATCATGACAGGTAAATTTTCATTGTGATGTTTGAGCGTTTCTCATGAGGTACTCGAAAATTCAATTAAAAGACAAATTTGAGTAACTAACAGCACCTGATCACGAAAAACTTAAGGCAGGAATTTCAGGACGCACCTCGAAACCGCATTCACGTGAAACCTCCTTGAAGATTCTTAGCGTTAGACGCAATCCTCACACATGAAGCAATTTCAATGAAATTTCAAGTTAAGGAGGTTTTAAGGAGCCCCCTGGGATTTCGATGAGCACAAAATTATCATCCTCTTTTGATTGACTTTCAACGTCACTGTGCAAAAGTATGACTATTAACAATTTAGATGTTTTCAAATGATGCAAATGAAAACCATGTTGTATCTTTTTTGACCAATTTAGCAATGTTGATGAATGTAAAATTTTTCTAATCACGAATCAAACTGGTTGAAAATGAAGAATTTTTACAAATTTAAGGTCCCTATACTTGAATTACTTTAAGCAACACGGGGTTTGAAAAGTATATCCAAAAAGCTTGGTGGTTAGTAATCTTCAAAATTTTACACGAGCAACCTACCCTTAAATCAATGAAAACATTTACATTTAATTTTAAACTTATGAGATTCTCACCTTTTATTCCGGAAATAATGTGTATCCCATGGACTAAATCAAGTCTGAGCACGGCCCTCAAAAGGGCTTAAACACAAAGTAACTAACACTGTTTCGAACAAAATTCGAGGAGTAAAAGATATTTATTGAACTGCGAAACTAAGAGACAGTGGTGTTAAAACAATAAAAATTACAGCGTCAAATAGCTGAATTTAAATCCCATATAAGGGGTCACTGATCAATCACTGCACCAAGTGTCAATCACAAATAAAACGACACCGGATTAATCCAAACGTTTTTTTCGTAACCTAGAAGATCGTTGATGCAACTTTAAGCAACTTTAAAGTCGACTCTTGTTTGCACTAGGTATTATTTCGATTCGCGTTACAACGCACTATTTACGTAAACAAATTTAGATATGAAAGTTAAAATCCCCACTTCAAAAATTTCAAATGATTATGCCAAACCGTTCGCAAAATTACTTAAAGGGGAGGTTTTGACGCATCAAAATTGCAATTAATCTCACGAAATATCCTCTGAAACAAGGCTCATTGGAATAAAAAACCACGGGCGAAAATCCGAACAATGCCGCGTGTACAATCCCTCACGAGGGGCGGAAATTAACCACAGCTGGTCAGTACCGTGACGAGAGAGAACCTCTGAAATTCGATCCCTAAATTTGGGTGGATCCCGGAATTTTTTGAATCGAGGCAGGAGCCATTAAATGAAGAAAGGACCGCTTATGAAAAAAAATGATGATGATAATAAATGCGGGCACAAACTACCACCGGTTCAGACCACAGTTAAACCACTGAGAGAATCCTCAAAATCCAAAAAATCGTGACTGAAATCGGGATATCGCAAGGCCGGCTAACGGGAATCGTCGCGTGCGTTGCGGGTTGCGGAGCGTGGGATCGGAGGCGTCGTCGCTCGGGCGGGCGTCGCTGGGGGCGCGCGGACGAGACTGGGGAGCCGGCGTCGGGGCGCTGCCGCCAGCGACGACGCCGACGCCCGCCGCTCGGCCGCCCTCGGTCATCTTCGGCCACCCCCGCCGCAGCTGCCGAATCAATCCCTCGCTCGCTGTATCCACCCGGGGTCCGTGACTCCGCGGGAATTGGGCGCGCCACTCGTCGGAGCACCGCCATGCTGCCGTCCTGAGGAAGAACTCCGTATCAACACTCGAGAATGGAGATGTTGCATGTGTGAGGGATTCGCGATTTGACTGGTGACTCTTACGCAAAAGTTCGCGAGAAACACGATGGTGCCACTGGTTTTCTCTGAAATCAACTTCCAAGCTCAAAAAAAGCTCTCAAGTTGACGCCAAAATGGAGGGGGTATCCCACGCTATCCTCGAGACAAAACAAGATCAAGACAAACTCTCCATGCAAAGATATGGAGCAAATACATTGACATGGCTGTCGTGTTCGACGTCATGACCAAACAACTTGTTTGGTATGGTCATGTCAATAGGATGAC
Source organism: Bemisia tabaci (assembly GCF_001854935.1). Taxonomy (NCBI): domain Eukaryota; kingdom Metazoa; phylum Arthropoda; class Insecta; order Hemiptera; family Aleyrodidae; genus Bemisia; species Bemisia tabaci. The sequence goes on from NW_017547189.1 coordinate 2,171,313, forward strand.
GGAAGAGAGGCTGCCAAAAAAGATGCTTGATTGGGTTCCTCCTGGGAGGAGACGTAGGGGACGCCCAGTGAGAGGTTGGCGACAGGGGGTGTTAAATGAGATAAGAGATTGTCAACTCCCTGATGACCTGTGGGAAGACCGAGCTTTGTGGCGATTAGGCGTCGCACAGCGCCAAAGAGCGCTATAAAAGCGACTCATATATATATATATATATATATATATATATATATATATATATATATCCCACGCTATCCTCAAGACAAGACAAGATCAAGACAAACTCTCCATGCAAAGATATGGAGCAAATACATTGACACGGCTGCCACTCTATTTGGGGACTCCAAAACTGAAAACACGCCAGGGCTGCCACTCTATTTGGGGACTCCAAAACTGAGAACACGGCAACCCTGCTAATGTATTTGCTCCCTATCTTCGCATGGAGAGTTTGTTTTGATGTAGAGGTAGACTCTCCGGATAGCGTGGGATATCCCCTCCATTTTGGCCTCAACTTGAGAGCTTTTTTTGAGCTTGGGAGTTGATTTCAGAGAAAGCCGGTAGCGCCATCGTGTTTCTCGCGAATTTTTACATAAAAATCAATAGTCAAATCGAAAATTCCTCACACATGCAACATCTCCATTGGTGATGAGTTTGTGTTCGCAGCGGAAGAAGGGGACCGAGGTGCCGCCGGAGAGTCCTGGCGTTTTGAAAGTCATTTCCGATGGAAGGTTATGAAGAAGAATCATTTGAGGAATCCAGACCTTTTCTAATAACCGACTATCGAAGAAGGTTAAATTTTCAATTCTGCATCTCTCGCCCTCTCAAATTACACCCGTGCATTAATGCAATTTTAAATTCACCTTCTGGGAGACGAACGGAAACACATCTATTTCCATGCTGCAATACTGCATCAAGTTGCACCTGATTCGCGGATAGAGTGGAATCCTCCGACAAAGGGAATGGGTCCCATTCCGTCAGCAATTGACTCGAGCCCTCAACGCCTCAACCTTCCCCCGTGCTCCTTCTTTAATTTCCACCTCCGCTATCAAATTAAACAAGTTCATATAGAGAGCGCTCCCGAACCGATAGACTTCCTGCAGAGTCGATTTCGTTAATTAACTCGAGGAGGACGCACTGGAAGAAGATCGCGTTTACGCCTCGGTTAATCTAAGTTAAGTTGAGGTGAGAAGTTGCGCCTTGAGGTATAATCGCATGGATGATCGAAGTCGTCCGAAGTTGCCTCCAGATCTCATCAACACGACGACGCGACGTTCAACACAACTTTGATCGTGTTGATACCGGCGCCGGCGTCGCTCGGTGGATCGAGTCAATGAGAGAGGTCGGACAAAATTTGGAAACTTTAAAAGTTTCTAACTTCGTTTAAACACAATTTTGAGGTTCTAAAGTAGTTCCATTGGTTACTCCGTGCAATTTTCGTTAAGGAGCACCCCTTAATATTTAGAACGGTACGAAATAAACATCAAAATTTGCAGTTTTAGTCAAAAATTCTCTCGATCCACTGCGCGTCGTTTAGGGTCGGCTGCCGCACAGTGGATCGAGACAATTAGAGAGGTCAGACATGAAATTTTTTATGTTTATTTCGTCACATTTTACATTTCAAGGGGTGCTTTGAGTAGGAAATTTCACGAAAAAAACCAATGAAATTACTTTTAGAGCCTCAAAGTTCTGGATGAACGGAGTTAAGAGCGTTTAAAGTTTCCGACTTTAGTGTCCGACCTCTCCTACTGACTCGACCCACTGTGCGCCGGCGTCATGTGAGGTCGGCTGCCGCTCAGCGCAGCGCACACCTCCCATCGCTTCAGAGCGATCACCCATTTCAAACGGGAAAAAATCGATTGCTAAAACTTTCAGCCTTAACAAAACTCTGGAGAAAGTATCAAATTGAAAGAAATACTTCGTTTCATCTATGAAGCTTTGATTATTTTTGTGATGAGTCTTCGGGACAAAAATTCATGCGGGCTTTATCCTGTAACCCTTTTGTGCATTGTTGTCCTTAAAAAAGAACTATGAATCCTAATTGCGGTACTCAAAGGGTTTCATTCATGTGTTGAACTTTTAAAACAACGGCAACCGACATTTTCCACCAGATGTTAAAAAATGGCGCCCTTCAGAGGCGAGGAAAAATCAAAAGAAGTTTCAAAATTAAAAATAAGAGAAAAAGTTCTTTCCCAGAAAATTAAATTTTGCTAAAGGGGAATAAATTAGGCCTGTCCCCGAACCGATCGATCGATCGATCGATTATTTCGATGATCGATCGATTATTTCGATGATCGTTCGAAGACCTGTTTCGATCGAAACTGCTCGATCGAACTGCTCGATCGAACTGCTCGATCGAAATGTTCGATCGAAATGCTCGATCGAAGTGCTCGATCGGAATGCCCGATCGAAACGTTTGTTTTGAAAGCCGTTTCGATCGAAATGTTATTTTGTAATGTTGAAATACGATTTACCATGTTTAGCAAATAATTGCAGAATTTNGAATAAATGCGAGAATCGACATAAGTCCAGCATGTGAATCGTCTAATGCGGCAAAGAAAAATGGATAATGGACGCGAAATAATTCATTTGCGAGACGCCTTACAATTGTTAGCTCGGCAACCAGCAGTTGTTCACGAGCTGAACAAATTGCTTATACCACTCGATGAAGGCGTTTTGAAAAGGTAAATTCCGCTCTCAGATTATGGTCCTAGTTTCGCTGAGCTCAGAATAAAATGAGCTGATTTAGAATGGTCCAGAATAAATTCTTTATTCTTAGCAGATTTTTAACGTAAAGCAAGCATAGAATCTTGTGAAGATTGTTGAAGAGTAATGATTCTATTGCAACGTTTATACTGCATCCTTCATCGGTGAAGTGGAAGGAAATAGACTAAAGGAGGTCTAAAAGAGGACTTGACAAGGACAAAGACTTGCGATGTCGACCAAAATGATGAATCACGGGTAGAGAAAGTGAGGTAGGGTGATAGAATAGTTTAGATTGGTCCCGCCAAATTTTTGAGGGGTCTCAAAAGTAGTTTCTACTTAACTGGGAGCGGGCACTTCCATAATTTAAGGTCAATTCGCCCGAACTTTAAAGCTCAACAAAAGATGGAAAAGGCATCGAAAAAAATGTATAACGTTTTTCAGTGGGAATTCTGATGGGGTCAAGACAAAAAGTGCCAGATTATGGTCTGATTCTGGCATGGAATTACCCTACCATAATCGTTCCGAGGTTTACATGGGTGTCACAGGACTTTTCGATTACCCTGTACCTCTGCCGTGCTAAGTAAAAACGCCGTAAAAGCATTTCAACGTTGTCAAATTCACTCTCAGAAAATCCCAATTTTCGAAGAAAGTTATGAATATATTTCCTTGAAACGTTTAGAATTTCAACGATGCATATTCATTGTTACAACGGTTGTCAGTAGAGTAAAGTTTAAGGTTCGATATCATCCAAACGATAATTTGCACGGAGACGGACGGTCGGTGAAAAACACAATTTTCCTTAAAATTATCGCCTTTTTATCTTCTGTGAACACTCCTGGAGTAGACTTCGGAGTAGGTACGTGATGTGGTATCACGCGGAAATGAAGGAAAATTTTGGCGTTCCATCTGTCAGCCTGTCGCACACATAACTGACATCTATGAATGTAGGATTACAATGAAGCAGAAGAAAAGCAAATATTTCCTTCAAAGCGGCGTGATACCACATCTCATACCAACGACTCAGTTCAAATATTAACGCGCCTGTGCGTCTGATTTCAGAACGGACCATTAGACAAGGTACGATTAATTTAAGCTTTCTTATGCATTTGGCTGGACCAAAATTTTACGTAGATCACGATTCTTGCATTGGAAATTACTGAAATGAAGTCCTAACTTAGATATTTAAGTTTTTACTTTACATTGCTGGGAAATTAGAATTGCCCAGTCACAAGAAACGCAACACTCTGGGCCAGTCAAATCGCGACTAACAACGGTTTTGGACGGCTGAGCCAAAGCGTCAAGATTAAGGTTGCCATATTGTATAGATTGCCACAGTAACGTTTAGTGTGCGATTTGACACGCGGACAGGCGTACACCTTTGCGTTTTCATGGAACGGGATTTTTGTTGAATTTATACGCGTCAAGAAATATTAAGTATCTTCGTTAAAGGAGTTAACTCTAGTAATTTTCGTCACACGAATCGGGTTTAACGTGAAATTTTAGTGAGCATACATGCATCAGATTACTCAACTTTGTGTATCGTCTAGTGGTCCCTTTAATGTAGCGAGCATAATGCTTGCATTCATTATTTGAGATAGATGAAAAGCCAAGATTTTACTTCAAAGCATTGTGATGACGCAAAATACAACAACGTAGTTCTAATATTTACGCGCTTGATTTCAGAATTTAACGATGTAGGATTTTCCTTCAAAGCGGCGTGATACCACATCACATACCAACGCGATTTTCCCATCCGGTCGGTAAAATCATAAGGAGAATACGCGTTATTTGACGATTAGATATGAATGAACTACCCACTCGACCAAAAAAAAACCGAAATCCATGCGAGTCAAAACACAGTTGGTAAGAAATATTTACATTTCAACGAAAAATACGCTTTGAATGAAGGAGGAATATATGAAATATAAAAGCTTCAAAAGGTGACTTACCGATTTCGAAGCAGGAGGTGGGCCTTCACCATGCGAGCTGAAAACAAAAAGGAAGGCTTAGTTAATGAACCAATAAGAGAACAGTTTCTTTCAATGGTAATTTTTACTAAAAGTTTCCGCCAAAAGCACGAAGACTGGAGTTACGATGAGTCTCGCAGAATGACCCTGTAGCAAACTTCAGCTAGAGTATTTAGAAGGGTTGTTCCTAAAAGAGAATGGCTCAAAAATCACTCTGAGCGCATCAAGAAAGCCTTGAAATACACTCTTAACTTCACAATCTGCACGAGAACTACGCGCTTTTTCAAACTCCCCTCTTCAAAAACGACACTACCTACGGCACAGGTGAACATTAAGTGAGAGGAGTCGTTCCATCCAACTTTTGCGCACTAGGATGCTACACAATATTCAACATGGCTGACGCTTCTGCGCGCAAATTGGGATGAAGAACCATAGTCTTTATCAACATCAACCCAAGGAAAATGTAAATATGAACACGCCGATTGATAAAATTCCGTCTCCTTCCGTAGTATCGTTGTATCGTTTTTGAAGCGGGAAGCTTTAAAAGACGCATGCATACGTATGTACTTCTCACGCAGATAGTGAAGTTAGGAGTGTATTTCAGACTTACTCGATGCGCTCACAGTGAGTTTTGAGCCATTTTCTACAAGAAGTAACTCTTCTTTTAGCTCTAGCTGAAGTTGGCAACTAGCCCATTTGCAAATGTGCTGTTTATTTAGAGAAATTATTAACAGGGGAATATTTCCCTGTGACATAGGCGCAGTTATAGAATTTTGATATGGGAACTCGAGCTTCTCTACCTCTAGGGGGTTTGGGGGGCATCGAATAACCCCCCAGTACAGAGGGTGGTCTGTACGGCCATCGCCGGAGTATTTATGGAATTTTAAATCTATTTAGGACGCATTTTGAGGCTTGTATCTGGCGCAACTGACCCTTTTGACTTGCAACTGTCAACTGCCGAGAGACAATTGATGAAATTCAAAAACAAGAAAGGAAGAACTATTAGATACGTACCAGATGAGAGTTATCCAATTGCCCGACGCCAAGCTGAAAACACTCACGACGCGACACCATCACTGAAACTATGTACAGATTCACCAGGAAATGAAACATATCTATTTATATTAGCATATTAGCTTAGCTTAAATTTTGCTCAGATAAGATGTTTACAGTGATAGATGACATGAAAAAAAATATGGGAAAAATCGTAAAAATAAAATGATGGTAAGGATAAGCAGTTAAACGTGCATCTTGAAACTAGAAATACGTACAACCAGGAACAAATCTTCCTGTGGAATATCAAAAAACGAAAAGAGGAAAAAAGCAACCATAGCGTAAATTGTTAGAACATGCATTGTTCCTTTATATTAAGTTCCAGATGTGTATGCAAAATTTTCCAATTTTTGTTTTCAATTAATTTATTTGCTTCAATGTTCCTTTTTTCTTCTTTATTGGGTTGTATCATGGTACAAATATCCATTTTCGCGCAATGTGAATTCACATCGGGCGAAAAAGAAAATGTGAGTGTCATCTTTACTTTAAATTAAACAAAATTAACATTTGTATTGATTTCGTATACCTGATGAAACATGACTTGATTGATTGACGTTAAACCAGTATCGTGGATGCAAGTCGTAAGTTGCATCATCGCTAATTCATCGTTCGGTTTAAAATCACTAAAATTTTGTATTTTTCACTTAAATGGCTTCATGGCGTGGAGAATTTTTATACAATGCGAAAACCTACAATATTGGCTGCCAAGTTCGTGGTTTGAACTTCAAATTTACTGACTCTTGAAGACCAAGGATCCGACAACCATTTCAAGGAAAATAGCAAGGACAGAAATTAAATTCGCTTCAAAAAAAAAAAAAATTGGTATACTTTTTGACGGAGAGAAAAAATTTAAAGGTTCCGCAGCAAAAAATACTTGACGTTCCAAGGTTGGGCAAAATTCCTCGACTTTTCGAGGTTATAGAAGAAATTCCCTGATTTTTCAGGGCTGCGCTGAATTCCGTTGACTTCCCCAGATTCTCGACGACTTTTGAAGGACTGTTCACTCTGATATGTGTACATTATTATCAGGGCTGCCGATACTCTTGAGTTTCGCGAATTTTTTACACGACTGCTCCTCGTCGCTATAAATTTTATTCAGTTGCTACTCACCGTTCTCGATTTTCCTCAATTTGATTCACCATTTCTGGATCTGAACCCACATTTTACTCACTGTTTCTCGATTTCACTCTCTGCTTCCTCACCGTGTCTCGATTTTATTCCCTCTTTAATCTCCGATCTCGACTTTCCTCAATTGGATTCACAAATTCTAGATTTTAACTCACACTTTACTATCTCTTTACTCACCGTGTCTCGATTTCACTCCCTCTTCATTCTCTTTCTTTCTCTTTATTCTGATTTTCCTCACTTCAATTTACAGTTTCTAGATTTGAACTCGCATTTTACTCACTATTTCTCGATTTTACTCTCTCTTAACTCACCGTGTCTCAATTTCATTCCCTCTATATTCTCCGATCTCGATTTTCCTCAATTGGATTCACAAATTCTAGATTTTAACTCACATTTTACTCTCTCTTTGCTCACCGTGTCTCGATTTCATTCCCTCTTTATTCTCCGATCTCGATTTTCCTCAATTGGATTCACAAATTCTAGATTTTAACTCACACTTTACTCTCTCTTTACTCACCGTGTCTCGATTTCACTCCCCCTCTTTATTCCCTTTCTTTCTCTTTATTCTGATTTCCCTCACTTTGATTTACACTTCCTAGATTTGAACTCATATTTTACTCACTATTTCTCGATTTTACTCTCTTTTTACTCACCGTGGCTCGATTTCACTCTCTCTTTAATCTCCGCTCTCGATTTTACTCACTCTTCACTCGCAGTCTTCAATTAAACTCACTCATTACCTATACACACTCGCTCGAGGTATGCATTTCTTTAAAACCATTCATCGCTCCATCAATCCCTTCAACAGAATTTGGTACAATATGATGGAAAATTACTCTCATATTCTTAGCAGGTCATTAAATTACTTGCAAATCGTCGGATTTCTCACGAACTGCTAATTACTCACATTTTACCCACCGATGCTCAAATTACTCAATAATCGGCAGCCCTGATTTATTTACTTACTACGAAAGATTGGATTCATAACTCGTAACAAAAAGAACAGTTTCCTTGGCAGTTATTCTTTAAGCTGAGACAAATAATCGTTGTGTAAAGGAACAGCTATTCCTATTCTTAAAAGTTCTGCTGCTGCTTCTTCTTTGTCTGCCACTGGCTGCTAAAACTTCCTCTCCTCCTGCTAAACAGAATTGCTACGGAGACTGAAGATTTCACTTACAAGATTTTCACTTTGTGAAAATTGTTTCACAAACAAATTCAACGTATTAAGGGCGCGGTTTTTTTACAGGAAAAATATCGCATTCGACATTGATATCGAAACTGCCCTCGAATGCGATATTTTTCCTCTGAAAAAACCACGCCTTTAGTACGTTGAATTCGGTTGTCGAACTTTACATGTGAATTGTTTAGCCTCCTGGCAACGGAATTGCGATCTCAAAATATGAGAAAAATGACGAATAGCTGAAAAAATGGGACCAAACGATGTAATCTATCGCATATCGTTCTGACACAAAATATGGCGTCCATCGAATCACTTTAAGATCAAGAGTGAGTGAATGTGAGGGATGAAACTCTCATACGTCCTACTCCTACCTCGAACTTCCTAATCTCAACTTACCCTTTAAGGTGATTTTTCCCAGGAAGCAACTAAACATAGATCTTTCGAACAAATTTTGATGTAATACGAGTTTTGCTTTTCAGTCTTTGCGAAATAGTACGAGACATTGTAGAAGCATACTTCAGAGATCTGTTGGTGAAAAATATCTTCCCAAAACCCCCAAATTAAAGCCCAACGAGACTGAACGCGGCGCATTCGATTATTCAAATCGAATGCGATATTTCGCGTTGAGTCTCGTTGGGCTTTAATTTGGGGGTTTTGGGAAGATACTTTTCACCAACAGACTACAGAGGTATGCTTTTACACGGTTTCAGCACTTTTTCGCATAGAGTGAAAAGTAAAACTCGTATTGCAGCAAAATTTGTTCGACTGATCGATGTTTGTTTGCTTCCTGGGTGGAATCACCTTAACCCAAAACCTAGCCTAACCCAACCCCTCGTCCCAACCCAAACGCCCTCCCCCCTCCTAGTCTTCGCCCGCCTAAACTCGTAAGTCCCGCCTTACCAAGTCAGTCAACTGACGCCTAGCCCGTTTCAGTTAATCCCGAGGTAAATGAAACGTAGGTGTGCTCTTACTGACTCTTTCGGTCAGAAGTGTACTTCCGACTCCCGCCGCTAGAGCTGAGGCGCTAAATTTGAATTTCGATAACTTTACAGTCTTGGCCGACGGCCAGGACTAAAAGGTTGTTGAAATTCAAATTTCGCGCCACAGCTCTGGCGGTGGGAGCCAAAATCAGAGTATTGACGGAAAGAGTCAGTAAGAGCACACCTACGTTTCATTGACCTCGGCCTTACCCAACCCAATACATTCACACATTAAAACTACACCTAACTTCTAAAATAAACAGTGCCCAGACCAACCCCCCCCATTCCCCTCTAACCCGTCCCCTAATCCCAACCCAAACCCCCCACCATACCCCTAACCCTCGCCCGCTCTTAGCCTGCCCTAGGCCTATCAATCCCGCCTAGTTAACCTGACCTTACCTGGCATAACACAGCACACCTCACACGGAGAAAAAAACTTCGTGCGTGGGATCCGAAGTTGAGGTCATATGGATTTCTGAAGTTTTCGGATCACGCATTAGAAAACTTGAGGTCCAGCTGCCTAAGTTCGGGTCAGACATCTGAGGCACTTCGGTGTGCACCGGAGTACTTCAGATGTGTCACCCGAACCCTTCGGCATCGGTTTTCGGATCCGTGATCCGAAAACTTCACATATCCATTTGACCTCAACTTCGGGTCTCACGCACGAAGTTTTCATCTCCGTGCACCACACTACACTACACCACACTACACCACACCACACCACACCACTCCACACCACTCCACTCCACACCACACCACACCACACCACACCACACCACACCACACCACACCACACCACACCACACACCACATCACACCACAACATACCACAACACCACACAATATAACCAAGTCAACCACGGTAAAAAACTCGTTCTTACCGCGGCTGTAACTCGGGAGCCGATCCCTAGGTCACTGACCAAGGGTAAGAAGGGCACCTCCACGGTGCCCGCAACCATCCACCGGGGCAGACGTGCGGCCGGGGCGGTGTCTGCAGATCGCTCCTCTAGCGCCTCCAGACGGTACACGACATCCGCCGACCGGGCGAACGACCGCGCGCCGGGCGCTCCGACGAGTGCTCGGTCGGACGACAGAGCCTCCAACTCAACTTCACTTTCAGACCGAGGCTAAAGGCATCAGTCTGAAAGTGAAGCTGATACGGAAGCACTGTCATCACGGTAGAGCAGTCGACGGAGCGTCCAGCGGGTGTCCACCCGCTCGTCGGACGTCGGTGCGACGTTCGCCGACCGGGCGGACGACCGCGCGCCGGGCGCTCCGACGAGTGCTCGGTCGGACGACAGAGCCTCCAACTCAACTTCACTTTCAGACCGAGGCTAAAGGCATCAGTCTGAAAGTGAAGTTGATACGGAAGCACTGTCATCACGGTTGAGCAGTCGACGGAGCGTCCAGCGGGTGTCCACCCGTTCGTCGGACGTCGGACCGTAAGGAGGCACTATGACCGGAACTGACGGCGGTCGTCGTCGTTGTGCGTCACGGCCGTAAAATGCACGTCGCGACTCATGAGGAACTTCCGGGACCTCTTTACGGTGATTCGATGGACGCCATATTTTGTATCAGAACGGCATGCGATATATCGCATCAATTGGTTCCATTTTTTCAGCTACTCGTTATTTTTCTCCAATCTCGAGATCGCAATTCTGTTGTCAGGAGACTAAAGCACTCACTGACCAATTTTAACAAAGAAATTTAACGTAACAAAGGCGTGGTTTTTTTTAGAGAGAAAACATCGCATTCGATACTGATATCAAAACAGCACTCGAATGCGATATTCTCTCTCTAAAAAAACCACGCCTTTATTACGTTGAATTTCTTTGTTAAAATTGTTGAGCAAGTGCTTTAATCTCCTGACAACAGAATTGCGATCTCAAAATTCGAGAAAAATGACGAGTCGCTAAAAAAATGGAATCAATTGATGCGATAAATCGGATGCAGTTCTGACACAAAATATGGCGTCCATCGAATCACCTCACGCTCGGGTCAAACTCACAGTGTGGAGCCCGGTTTCCACCATCAAATTGAGCCCATCAAAATGGATCATCGGTGGGACTGTTGAATGTTGCCGATCAAAATTACTCTGAATCTCTACTATATGATCAAGACAAATCGCGAACAGAGTATCGACTAACCATATTTTGATACTTAGTCCGCGATTCATGTTGATCAAAAACTAGAGGCGCTTCTTAAGGTGAATCCAGGGTTCGATTAGGGATAATTCAAGATTAGAGATAGCGCCACCGGTCTTCACTGAGAATTTCACTTTCCATCTACGATTACTGAAATAATATTCCTCAAATTAAAAAAAGCAGATCCACAAGATATAGATTATTTTTTGCTTGATTTTTTGAGCAAAAAATATTGGCAATTAGAATTACAAGCGCAGAGAAAGTACGGCTGAAACTTTCAGCTCAGAGGCGGCGGCCGAGCGCACAACCGAATCCCTCATGTTCTGTCTCTCTCTCTCTCCCATTGCCGCAATGGGAATTACTTTCCGCCGTAGTTACGACTTTATTTTGGAGAATTTTGAGAAGATTTTTTTACTCACAAGGGGAGTCTACGAAGTGACATCCTGGGATTGGGTTCATTTTGCTTGTACATGAAGAAGAGACAAATCTAAGGTTGACGTATTTTTTTTTAGCCGCCACCTCCCAACCTTTCTCGAGATATCGATTTTTAAAGTTACGATTTTTGCACGTTTCCGCGCGGAGTTCCGGCGAGTCAACAGAGCGCCGGCAAGCTGCACGAAGCGCGTTTCTTATCAGCGCTGCAGACCGGCCGATGTCATCAACTGTTCCGTGGCCGAGTGGTAGAGTGTTCGCCAACCGTTCCATCGATCGCGGGTTCGAGTCCCGCTTCGTACCGTAGCTATTGGGGTCCGCCGCAATGCGTCTTTACAAGTTTCCTTTATTTTTATCACACACCAAGGGGTCCGCCCCCTGGCCGCTACGCGGCACAAACCCCGGGGCGAAAAGGCCCGCTTCGCGGCAAGCGAAATCATCGAAATCGACCGTTGCCGGTTGCAAATTCAGAGTAAGGAAAAAGTCATTAAGAATATTGTGTGGTGGGAAATTTTTATTTGAAACATCATTTTATTATTCAATTCAAATTATTTACCCAGTAACCGTCAACGGTTGATTTCTATGATTTCGCTTGCCGCGATGTGGGCCTTTTCGCCCCGAGGGTTGTACCGCGTAGCGGCCAGGGGGCGGACCCCTTGGTGTGTGATAAAAATAAAGGAAACTTGTAAAAACGCATTGCGGCGGACCCCAAAAGCTACGGTACGAAGCGGGACTCGAACCCGCGATCGATGGAACGGTAGGCGAACACTCTACCACTCGGCCACGGAACAGTTGATGACATCGGCCGGTCTGCAGCGCTGATAAGAAACGCGCTTCGTGCAGCTTGCCGGCGCTCTGTTGACTCGCCGGAACTCCGCGCGGAAACGTGCAAAAATCGTAACTTTAAAAATCGATATCTCGAAAAAGGTTGGGAGGTGGCGGCTAAAAAAAAATACGTCAACCTTAGATTTGTCTCTTCTTCATGTACAAGCAAAATGAACCCAATCCCAGGATGTCACTTCGTAGACTCCCCTTGTCAGTGTTCCTCAAGTATGTTGCCATATCCCCTGGATCTCCAATCTTGAATAAGTATTACGGTTTTTATTACATACAATGCCGCTAACTCAGCGCACTAGAGCGCTCTGCGACTCCAAATCGCCACCGGAATCGATCCTCCCACAAATCATCGGGCAGATTACACCGTCTGATCTCCCCCTCCACTCCCTCCCGCCAACCTTTTACTGGTCGGTTTTTATTATTTTGGCAAATATATGCGGCTATTCTGAGCAGCGCGACGTGGTGGCCAAATAGCGAAGTTCCAAGCCTGGATTCACCTTAATTTTGATCGGCAACACTCAACGCTCACACGGACGACTCATTTTCATGGGCTCAATTCGATCGTGGAAACGGAGCTCCACACTGTGAGTTTGACCCGAGCACATAGGCCGATTACACGAGTCTGAAGTGGGGACCGACACGACGAGTCTAGCTCACCGTCTCGGCTCCCATTTAGGACTTGTGTAATCAGCCCTTCTAACCTCTGCACCCTCCCTCAAGAAGGCACTCACCCTCGAGATATTCTGCAAGTTGATGCCCAAGTGCTGAAGCAGATTTTAATTTTTACTTTTCTCCCAAGTTACTTAAAAATTACCTTTCAATTAGGGCTTAAATCATGGATTTTTAAATTGCAGAGGTGTGAGAGACCTGCGTTGCTAAGGCACCTCTTTAAAATAAATAAATACTACTACTACTATTACTATTACTACTACTGCATTGCATATACGTAAGACGAAAGAAGAAGAGTCAGTGGTGATGTCATACGTCGTAGTGTCAGGCATGCAAGTTTGCTAAAGTCAGTAAAATGAATGTTTTTGCTTCTGTTTACGCTGTTTCCGTGCGAGGAGGTGCGTATCAGAATACCTATTTCCATTAGATGCATTAGCTGAGAAAATTACTTAAAATCGGTTGATTAGAAAAAAAAAATAAGGGGGGAGAAAACAAAACCGATTTTTTTTTAAAACAGCATGACTACTTGCAAAAACTACGGTAGTTTAAATAAACGTGAATGCCTAAAGTAATATTCCCCGAGGAAAGATTTGAGTTAATTTTTTTATTGGGAGCTTCAATGATAACTTTTTCGGTTTTATGGATCAATAGTGACATTTCTGAACGATTTTATTCCCTTGAATTGTAAATCACGGAGGAAGAGCATAAATATGATAAGGTAGAAATTTAAATAAACGTGGATGCTCAAAATCTGAAGTCATACAGCTCGAGGAGAGACTTGCGTTGATTTTTTTATCGGGAGCTTCAATGATCACTTTATCAGTTTTACGAATCAATAGTAACATTTCTGAACGATTTTATTCCCTTGAATTGTAAATCCTGGGAAAAAAGTATAAATATGATAAAAATAAAGCCGAAATATTGAATGAGAGATCAGCATCATAGCTACTCGAACTTTCGAAACGACATGAGGAATTGCAGTAGTACGGGAGAGTATAGGGGTACTGAGCTGAGAGTGTTTGAAACCCCGTATCCCCGTCAGAAATTTTTGATCATAAACTTCCCCCTTCCCAGGAACAAATTCTGACTACTCCATCGGGTATGGAATAAAAACTGCAACACAAGGACTTTTTTATAAAAAAAAAATCTCTGCAACAAAGCTACAGAAAACAGCTTATTTACCCATTATTTTGGTTACCTATCAATTGCTAGTGTGATGTACGACAAGACACACGAGGATACGAAAAAAAGAGCGGCAATTTCAGAAAAGAGCAAGAAAGTTTAGTTTCAGGTGAAAAATTGCGAATCAGACGTCACGCACGACTAGACGACCTACCAACAAACGATAATTAAAAGGGCGACACCTCCTGATCATCAGACCACGCAACCACAAGCTACTCAGTGACTTGCTTAATGCAACGAGAGGAAAAGTGCATCCTTTGATAAAGAAAAAATTAAATCGACAAAAGAACGCAAAAAGGTAGATAGATCTAAAAATATTTTTCTGAACTTGACAACTGAAAGATGTAGGTCATCCTACCCTCTCACATTTTGGAGAAAAAGTTACCTCGGCTCCAAAGCAAGTAACAACTGCCTTGATAAGACTACTGAGAGATGGGACTGCTCGAGAGGCGAAAAGTTTCCAACCAAGAAAAGATGCGGGGGAAAAAAGGACCAAGATTTAGAGAAAGTACAATTACTGTCGATGGAAGAAAAAAATGGGTTTCTGCATTTTACATAAAAAGGCGGTGATGGGCCAGGATCACCTCCTGAATGCAGGATCTATGTTATTGCGATCCATAATAAACATCTCTAACCTATCCTACCAACGAGGATAGCAATAAACCTTTTTGATAAATATATTTTGATCTCTGAATCCTAAGTTGTTTGAGTACACAGAGAGGGATGTTACATTGTTCAACTACAGCACTACGATGTCTGTCAGGATCCAAACGCAACCGGAGCGGTAATGCATGAGCCATAATAAATCCGAGGACAATAGGAAAAAAAAAACGGTTTCGAAAATTAATACGTTTTTGAAAATTATTCATAGATGCATCCAATAATTTAAATATGCTCTAATGAACAGTTATAAAGGGAGTCAGCTCTTGAGAACACCGCTAATTTTCATATTATTTACATCGTTAAAGCTTACCGATTTTAGGACTCCTTGCGGTTTAGTGGTTAGCTTTTGCTCATTCTGAATCCCACCATTACAAGTTCAATTACTCTCATTGACTGTTTCGTCTCTGCCCGCACACAGTGCGGCGATTTCGGCCAGAGAATGAGAGCAATAGCCGCCATTAGAAGTACAGTTTTTTTTTGCACTTTTCACAAGATTAGAAAGAAAAAAATGAGCAGTTTTCGCAAGAGCTGATTCAGTTATGATGCATGAATCAAAAAAATACTCGGACTTTTGATACATTCTATTAAAATTCTTGGTTTTTTTTTTTGTTTTTTTGTTTTCAGCGACAAAATTGATGGTTTCGAAAGCCTGCAAGACTCAGACGCCACAATCCTCAGGGAGGGTGTTTCGATGTGCCAGAAATGCGAAATTACTTTAGAAGAAAAGTACTATTCTGATCTAATTTACTTATGTTGATGGTGTATGTCCTACTGACATTTACTTGCCTAAGTATACATGATTAAAATGCTAAAACGCTGAAACACTGTGGCCCAAACACTGTGAGTAACAGGATGGAAGGATAACGCTGGGTCCACACTATCCTGCGGGGAAATAAGGGCCAATCAGCTATGAAACCTATTCATCATTTGATCAGGGACTTCGGTTATTAAAATGTCAAGTTAATTCAAAACTTCATTTTGATGTTATTATTTAACTATTAGTCATTGGATATAAGAAAATTTAAGCTTTTTCAACTAACCATACAAAGATATTGGAAAATATACATCATAATATGTATTGGTGAATAGTTTAGTATTCCAGTGCATCTGTCCGAGCTGAGAACTTTCCGACCTCAGTTTTGCTCTGATACTCATCAGAATTCATTTGGTGGCTTGAGAGCTAATTTTTGGAATTTTTGGCCTTGGTTTCCCCGCAAAGTAGTATCTTGCCTAATTTAGTACTCTTACTGACTGTTTCGTCTCTGCCCGCACGCAGTGCGGCGATTTCGGCCCGCCAATGAGAGTGATACCTTAACTTATACCCGAGTAGCACAGATTGCAATAAGGAGCAATTACAAAGTAAAAAAATATTGCAATTCAACTGCGTGTTGTGTATGTTGCCTCGCTTCTATTTGAAGGGGCCCCATTATTAAACTTATTGCAATATAATTGAAATAGGTTGCAATTTTTAATTGCATTGCATATTGCCTGTCTTTCTAATACATGGAGCTCCTTTTGTTGATTTCTTAAAATCGGCATAACTTGACTAAATTATGTAAAAATATTGCAATTGAAAAGTAAAAAAATTACAATTGTATTGAAATCAAATTGCAATTTAATTTCAATACTTCCGTTACTCTGTGCTACTTGGGTACATTACATATTTTAAAGCGTGACGATTTGTATGCTTTGAAACCTGTCATTATTCAATAAGAAAACCAGAGGCGGATCCAGCAAATTGGCAACACAGGATATCCTCCATTTAGAGCTATGCTAAAAGTAATCGATTCTTGTTGGAGCATCGAGCCCCTCCAAGAATCGATACATTTTCATGGGTTTAAATGGAGAAAAGACAATGTTGCCAATTTGCAGGATCAGCCAATGAAGAAAACGCACAAGGCAGCATCATAAACACACAAAGAGCCTCCAAAAAGGGTTAGTGCATGCAGTAGCGGAGTGTGAATTATCAACTATCGACATTTTCCCATTAAAAATCATGGTTATGAATCGATTATTGAGGTGTTCGCTGAGAACACCCTCTTGATCGATCCTATTTCATGGATGCAAATAGCATATCAATCGATTCATCGCAGTGCACGACACGCTAGTCGCCACTGCGGGGTGAATGACGCGGCTGATGTAGATGAGTCACCCCTTAAAACTTAATTCCTATTGAAAACTGACGAGCGAGGTTTCTGAAATACCAAGGTAAAAAAGAATGAAATCCGATGTGCTAGCTACGTTGGTGATGATGAATTTCTCGACAAAAATCATTAATTCGCATGCACTTAACTTAACAAATTGTACTTCACTGGAAAAAAAAACACATTGGATCTAGAGTCCAGACTCTTAAAAACATCGACAAGAAAAAATACTCTTGATTCAATCAGATTTAAGCTTAAATCAAGAACCAAGCCTCTTAATTTGAGCGGATTTCCATATGATTTAAGCTTAAATCTGATTGAATCAAGAGTATTTTTTCTTGTCAATGTTTTCGAGAGTCTGGACTCTAGATCCAATGTGTTTTTTTTCCAGTGTTACAGAATTCAGCAGTAGAAAAACATATTATCTTACAGTAGTTTTCTAATGCTTTACAGATACTACCGCACAACTACAAGTGGCGTGGCATGCTTTGCGATATATCGATTGATCTGCCATTTAAATCTATGGAAAAGGACCGATAAACAGGGTGTTCGCAATGAACACCTTGATAATCGATTTTTTACCATAGCTTCAAACGGGGAAAAATCGATAATCGATCATTCACGCCGCGCCACTGACAATTACAGATTAGAGCCGACCGACCAGAATTAATTGTATAACCAAAAAAAAAATGAGAATTCTGAACACTCATTCAGTGATTATTATAAGTGGTAATTTTGACATCTTAAGTGATGTTTCGTGAAATATTCTTCTTCGGTTAAGTCTTGTTAGCAAAGCAAGATATTAATTCAGTTCTTTCTCGACACATCGAAAGTGCAGAAATATATGCACAGTCTTTCGGCTCTTCACTGCAGACTTCACTACTAACAGATTAACTTAATTTCCTTCTCTTTATTTCTTTATTTTCATCTCATTTTTTTCTGTTTTTTTCTCTTTTTTTTTTAGTTTTTTTGTTTTTTTTTTTTTG
>NW_017547189.1:2189519-2201519 GCF_001854935.1 Bemisia tabaci
TTTTTTTTTTTTTTTTTTTTTTTATTTTTTTTTTTTTATTTTTTATATATATTTATATTTGCACGGGCAAATTCACTTCATTTCTCAGGTTCCACGCCGTATTTATCCGCACCACTGACCAACCAGATCTTCTCCAGTGGCCATTATCTTCTCCTTCTCCCATCTTGAGTGTACTACTCGGGTGTTTTTCTTGATCCATCGTTGACATCTGTCGGAAAAAAGTCACAGTCCTGCTTGTGAAAAGCTGGCACATTTGAGTGAAGATGCTTCTGACAGAAATAAGCCCTTGCGGGCTCTAAAAGCTCTTGACCATAGCCGCTGAATCTATTGACGAATTCCTAGATTTTCAATATCAGCGTGGCATTGGATACGCTCACCGAATCGGTGGCTCTGCAACAAATAATTTCCAAATGAAACGCCCATGATGACATGTAGTCCACGGCGAAGAACGTCGGCCCTGCTCAAATTTCGAATAAAAGGTCCATAGACGTCGACGTCCAGTTGTGACGTCAATCAAATTTTTGACAAAATTCAGCGAGCTAATGTTATTTGTCTGGGAAAATAGGGCTCGCTGTGATTTCGATTCATCGTGCTGTGTTGATTTGGTCAACAGTCCATGCGTCACCAGCCGTTGCTACAGTCCACGTTGGGGCCATGTTTACGAGGGCTCCTTTGCATTCCACTAGCTAATGTTATTTTTCTGAAAAAAAACAGGGCTCGCCGTGATTTCGATTCATCGTGCTGTGTTGATTCAATCAACGGTCCATGCGTCACCAGTCGTTGCTATACAGTCCATATTGGGGCCATGTTTACGAGGGCTCCTTTGCATTCCACTAGCTGATGTTATTTTTCTGAAAAAAACAGGGCTCGCCGTGATTTCGATTCATCGTGCTGTGTTGATTCAATCAACGGTCCATGCGTCACCAGTCGTTGCTATACAGTCCATGTTTACGAGGGCTCCTTTGCGGTCCACTTGCTACCTCCTTAAAAGGAAAAATCAGAGGCCGCAACACTCAGCTTGTCTACTAAAAATAGAAAGTGGCCACGATTCTAAACCAGATTGCCTGTTGACAGGGAGAGGCTGCTTCAATTAAGGGACCAGCATGCCTGCCAACGGGGAGAGGCTGGCTTAGCGCGAAGTGCCCACAAGTTTCTGTCGTTCTGTGTTGATTTGATCAATGGTCCATGCGTCATCAGCCGCTGCTACAGTCCATGTTGAGGCCATGTCTACAAGGGCTCCTTTGCAGTCCACTTGCTTGTTCCTTACTAGTAAAAGGAAAGGCCGCTGCACTTGGCTTCCCTGTTATAAACAGAAAGAGGCCAAAATTCTAAACCAGCTTGCCTGCTGACAGGGAGAGGCTGCTTCAATTAAGGGACCAGCATGCCTGTCAACAGGGAGAGGCTGGCTTGGCGCACAATGCCCACAAGTTTCAGGACGATCATGTCCACAAGGGCGCTTCTAGAAATCGAAAGGAGGAAAGAAAACAGGATCATGTCCATGGACGTTGATGAATGTTGGTGGACATGCAGAACATTCTTTCCGAGCGTTGAAATTGTAATATCGATGATACTGCGGCGTCGATGAAATTTTTGACGAAAGTCAGCGAGCTGATGTTCAATTCCAGGCAAAAGCGGGCGTTGATTTCAGTTTCTCGTGCTCACTGATTTGATCAACTGATTTGATCAACGATTCGTGCGTCATTCATCGTGTGTACAGACCAGACTGCTAAAACCTCGGGCCGAGAATTCTATAGACGAATATTTGGAACAGATATATATTTCAGGGCGCAGGGTTGAAAAATGTGAACTTCCAATTTTCGAATTGACGGACGCAGGGTAGCGATCCGACCATAAGTATTCCCAGATTTTTTATCAGGGACGATGTTTCTGTCGCCGAGAGAGAGAGAAAAAAACATGAGATCTGCAATTATGCCAATCTTGATTGCAACTCCGGTATAATCGGGCATCAAGAACGAAATCTCTGCGTCGTAGTTGGTTCGGTGAATATTGGGTTTTGCACCGTTGTATTATGGATAACAACTAACTTGAGGTTTTGTCTCAAGACTTGAGTGCCTCGGGAAATGCACAAACAACAATTTGATGTAAACAGGAACATCTCGAGATGAAGTTCGGGACTGGTCCCGTCTTCGGATACCGTGATTTTGAAGAGTCACGCAGAATACCAACGAAGTTTAGTCAGCATGGACCGTTTGGAGCGCCTGCAAAGTCGTATGGATACTTCAAGCATCGCATCATCGCCGTTATCGACGACAGCTGCTATCTCAACAGGATGTTTTCACCGGCTTGTGAATTTTTCGCCACCTCGATGATTTTCCGCGACAGTTTGATTTGGACTTGAACAGAATTTCACTTGATTTAGAGAGACATTCGACCAACTGGCGATCAGAATATATCCTCATGGTTTTCACATGAATTGTGTATGAAACGTGTTTCGTGAGTGTGAGAACGAATTTGATCTTGTGACCATTGGCGAGTGACCATCTAAGAATTTGACAACGGAGAATACCTTCTTCGGGATATATTCATTGACCAAATTGAATCCAGTTGCCTTGCTTGAATAATAATTCAACGAATGGTTAGAACGAAATCCGGTTGAAACTCCCGTGAGCACACGTCAAGAGATGGGAAAAGGGCTGAAAACGTTGCGACGATAGGGATGTTTGGCATGAAACCCACGGATTGAAAAAAAGCGACACCTATAAATACACAATTTACAACACTGCCATAGTAAGGAATACAGCCGCATGACCATCCAAATGTTGCCGCACCTCCCCCTCTTAAACATTAATTTCAGGGAAAGTAATCAATATTTTTCTTTGAAATGTTCAGAAACAGTAGATAAAGTTGCGAATAAAATTCCCTGAGGAATAGGGAGAAAAATTCCCCAAGTTTCATTGAAAACTGGTATTTCATCGGAGGAAATTTGGCAACGTCCGATAGCTCGTACGGCGCTATTCTTTAGCAAGGCAGAACAATGAAGCTGCAGACAGCCCCTGCAGGCTATAGGCATTTATACACTTCAAAGTTACAAGTACACGATAATTGAACTTCATTTATTTGGTATCAATTATTTGGTGGTTGGCCTGTTTTGGCAAGAAATAGTTTCTGGGTTAATTCAAAGACAACGTACGTGCCAGTTTCCTTATCTAGATAGGTGCACTTACAAAAAGATTTAGAGATATTGGTACTTCAGTACTTAATTTGCAGTCAAAAATAATAAACATAAAAAAAATTAATTCCTTCCAAAATTAATTTTAGAAATTTTTTCAAGCTCGCGGTGGAAAAATCTCAAGTTTTGTTTGAGCTGGAAACACCTGGCTGTCTTAAATACGCATCAAAATCGCTTTCTGTATTGTTTGTCAGGGAGTATCTTTGAAGGTTTTTTTTTCCGAAAAAATGTAGAGTTTTAAAGAGAGCAGGAAAGACAATTTTTCTCTTCAGGAAAAAAAATTATTATTCTTAAATAATACAGAAAGCAATTTTAGTTATTATGGGACTAATCCCATATCCCTAGTCCCTGGCTCAGTCTGAACTCGAAACATTTCTCCCATAAATTACGTCTATAACTTGATCAAATTTTAATTTAGGGACTAGAATAATTTAAATAATTTAATTTAGGGGGGATAGGTGCTATGTTACATTCAGTTTTGACCAAAATTCCGGAAAATCTTGAGTCACGGGGATTTTCTATCAAGAGAAAGATAAAAAAAAAAGTCTAGCTGTTGGACTAAAAAAATAAAAGTTGATTAGAAGCTGGAGTAAGTAACCCTTAAACACTGCAAAGGGGACAAATTTACTTAAAATTATGAACACAGCTATCAACCTTTCCAGAATGCGCGAACAACAGAACGTACAATATGCGTTACTTAATACACACTGTGCACTGGAAAAAAAAAGCACAATAGATCTAGAGTCCAGACTCTTAAAAACATTGACAAGAAAAAGTACTCTTGATTCAATCAGAATCTAGCTTAAATATTAAGCGGATTTCGTTTTGATTCAAGCAAAAATCAGATTGAATCAAGAGTGTTTTTTCTTCTCAATGACTTCAAGACTGGACTCTAGATCCAATGTGCTTTTTTTCCAGTGCAGGTGCATTTATATTTCAAGTAGAGGAAATAAACTTTTCGCTAGTTTTCATCGATGACTCAGTTAAAATCATACACATATTATGAACATTGCACACATATTTTAAAATCATAAACACATTCAGTTACAGTAATGCCACTGTTGAAAGAAATTAATCATCACCAAACGAAACATGTTTGAAAGTTTCCATTTTGTACTACTTTCCTGCCATCTACTCTACGTTCTCCTCGATATTTGAACAACCGCGTTTGAGTTTAAGTACAGAAAAAAACTAAATAAGTACAGCTGATGTTAGCATTATTCGCAAAAAGAAAACTTAACGAGGAAAATTAGGCGTCTAAGTCACTGTCAGGCCTACCATGTTGGAATAAAACGCAAGACTTAAAAAAATTCAGGGACTGATCATCCTCAATTTCAGTGACTTACATTATAATTACCAACAACGGTAATGTAACACTTTGATATAATTAGAATAATTTTCTTGCTGAATGAGTTGCAAGAGTTTTTGACAGCGAGGCGTCAATTCACCGAAAACGTTACTAGCGCCGAGAGGATCCTGACAAACACCAGAGTTTCCATACATGGGCGGAAGAGGGAACATTGCGTTAGGGGGGGGGGGGGGGGGGCAAAAGGACACCTCGTCAAGGGAAGTTAAGGGGACATTAAAAAACACCCAGTCAAGGGGGAATGGTGGGACTCCACCGCAGTGCTAAAGAAGAGCTCAGGGGATTTATGAAGTCTTAAAAGAGATCCGGGGGGCCTCCCCCGCAAGATTTTGAAAAAGTAGAGTCGCCTCAGGAGTTTTTTTAAGCTGTTCTTACTGTCAAATTACACCACAGCCGGTCCTACGTAAGTTCTGACCATGCGTTTATGTTTTATGTTACAAACACGCGCCTTCCAAGTTGAGAACGAGGAGGACAGGGAGGGAGTGAATTTTTTAGTTTTAAAATTCTCAGATTTAAAAATCTTAAAAAAACTAACGATATCAACGAAAAAACACAAAAACCTAGCGTCTGCCAAATCGATGGGCGATCTATGTTTACTTGGATTCCTCAGCTGAGAAACTGCATGCAAAATTAAGAATGTCTATCCTTGACAAGCTTGATCCATAAAGTTTATTCTAAAATAATTACTCCCGCCGATTCATTTCAAACTTTATATTAAACTGAGTGAGTTCCAAACACACAAAACCTCGCAAATTGTCCAGTTTCATGATGCGATTTTGTAAAACCATATAAGTTTGAGATAAAATTCCTGCCTCACATTAAATCATTAACAGACCAAAGGCGCCTAAACCGATGACACGAAAGAATTCATATTGAGCGTATAAAGACGTGTGACCAAAATTAAAGGCAGCTGACAACAAAGGCGGCTAGCAAGTCAAAAAATCACCAAGGAATGTCCCTGTTTACTATTAAAAGATTACTTAGAGGGGGAAATTGCTGATTTTCCTAAATTCGTAACTCATGTTTCCTTGATGAAAGGGTAGACTTGGCCATTTTACCAATATTTCCATCCCAGCTCATGAATTAGGTTTAAAGGCCGTAAAACAACAGTTAATCGAAATCAGAACCATCCAAGTGATCAAAGATAGAGGGAGGGGGATCCGCGGTTGCATTTTAAAGCATTACGGGGGGAGGGAGGGAGGAGGCGTCAAAGATGCCGAAAAAGTGCGTTCGTAGGTAATTTAAGAACGCTCCCTGTACTACAGCTCAAGATCATTGGTGAAAAGTTTTAAGTAAGCTATGATCTCTCAAATCAATTTAAACGGATTAATTGAGTTAATGTTTTTTTTTTTTTTTTTTTTTTTTTTTTAAAGAAAGTAATTCCGCATTGAAGTTGGAAACATGTTACCCACATGAGCTTATTACTTTATTCTAACTTTAAGTTCATGTAATTTTTCTATCACGCTATTACATTAGCAAAAATTAAAGGGACGAAATCAAGCTTATCTACATATTGATCCATAAAAGCAGGTACGCGTGTTGAGAAAATGCGTCGTGCTAAGAGACTCCTCGGTGGACAGTAAGAAGCAGAAACTATGAACTGCATATCGAACAAGGTCAAGGTCCAGAAAAATTGCGAACCCGATAAATTGTCTTGAACTGGAATCTATGATAATGAATCTATTAAGCGGGGTTGCGGCGGGCGACCCAAAAGATTGAAAAAACTTAAAAATTATCGTAGAATGAAAATAATTGTGATGATTTGGAGGAGCGATAATTCAGTCACGTTGTTCATTCTCGAAGACTTGTTAGATGGGTATCACAAGAGTATAAGGCTCGGAAGATTGATTACATTTCAAAACTATGACATTCATTTTTATTTAAACCACTTCTTGTAGGGACCAATATTTCCCGAAGAAATCAAGTATCGGGAACGGACATTTTGTAGCGGGAAAGTTCTTGCAAACGTTTCCGGGAACGTTCACGGTGGCCTGGAGAATTTGCACGATACCATTTTATTGCTTCAACTGTGAGTGCTCAATGAGCTAAGCTCATAGCATTTTTTATAATTTTTCTTTCCTCATACAGGAAATTGTCGAAAATGAGATTTGAAATTGAAAGACGCAACGCTTTGTGACGTCATCAGGCGGCGATTCCCATTTGGACTACATTTTGCAATTCGGAACTATAATTCTTGGCTCATCTGTAAAAACACTTATGTGCATAAATGGTGCATACGTTGTTTTTAAACTAAGACAGATTTTGCAGCTCCGAATTGCAAAATGCAGTCTATTTAATCACAATGATTTTAGCAGATTGCGCCACATAATAATCATATCTCCTCCGAAGACTGGTCAATTTAAAAAACCAAAGGTATTCTCGTGTTCAGTTCGGTCAGTAGTTTTCTCTTGAATATCAAAATTTTAGATACGTGCGAATTCTCCACTACCGGCGGTAAAATAAAAGAAGGTAGAGTCTCAGAGTATGAAGAGCAGGGCCACCGAAACACAAGATTGGTCCCGGGACAAATTGAGGTGGCAGGCCACTGGGGGTTGGGGATCTGGGAGAAAACCCCTGCCTGGAAAAGGGGAGGCCCGGGGGGGACTCCCCCGGTAAATTCTTGAAATTGAAGGTAAAATAGATGCAATTTTGAACTTACTCAATGTAAATTATTTCAAACCTTATTGATAGCTCTCTTATTGCCGAACACGGCTAAAAAGAATTAAGAGAATAGATGGATCAGAGGGGCCCGCAAGACTGCGAAAGAGGACCCCACGCTTGGTTAATGCGCAACAAAATTGAGCTTACTCTAAAGGTCCAAAGACGGATGAACAAATAAATGGCCCGGTACTTTAAAATTTTAGAGCCACTGGAACCGCTTCGACCCCGGGCCTAAAGATTAGAGACTCGTTTGTCCCCATCCCCCTACGGCCCTACGCCCTCTGGGCGGCCCTGAGTAAGTTTAAGTAAAGTATCAGTAGTAGTCGTAGCAGTAGTAGTAGTAGTAGTAGTAGTAGTAGTAGTAGTAGTAGTAGTAGTAAAATATTTTACATAATTATGTAAAAATTAAGCATTGAATAAGAAGACAAATTCAATAAAAGGTTTTAAAAAAAATAATTTCTCTAAGGCTGCATCCGACTAAGGACCCATTTGCGTCCCGCATTCAAAAGTTGAAAATGTGAGAAGCTGCAAGCCTACGTCCACCACCACGTGGTACAAGTGAATTTTCCCATTTTTCAGTCGGAACGCAGGTGAGTCGTTGCTTTTTTCTCTAGGACACAGGTGTGACAATTTTAACCACGGGACGCAAGTCGGATGCAGAGTTTTTAAGAAAGTAAAATTTGTTGCCTTAGTAATGGTCCAGTTACACGATCAAATTGAGCCATCACATTGGGCCTCTCATTGGTCGCATTCAGATGAATGCGACCAATGAAAGGCCCAATTTGATGGCTCAATTTGATCGTGTAACTGGACCTTAAAGGGTGAGAGGTGCATTCGGCCCCAGAGAAGTTCCATTTGACCCGTGTTCCGTTCCGGCTCCCCCGGAACGAAACCCGGGCTCTTTCGCCGCAACGTGCAAATCACGGCTAAATGACGCCCAACCCAACGGCCGCAGGCCAGCGCCGGCGGGAGTTCGATCCGCAGACTTTGCCACTCGACGGCAGGTGTACCCAGGGTGGATGGTGCATAAAGAAAAACGACCTCCCTCGTTACCACCACCACCATGCAGAGCGCTCGTTGCATCAACAGGTTACGACCTCACTCCCGTCAAAGTCAAGTCATCGCTGACCACACAATGATGGGAGTTTCTGATCGTAAACTGATGGTGCGACGAGAGCCAGGCGAGGCCTCGTAGTTTGTCAAACTGCCAGATGACAGTAGGTCGAACGATCTCTCAAAAGCTTTTTCCGGGGAAAAAACGATCGACAAATCGCTCGACCGACTGCCCACCCGACCGGCCAACAAACCACATGCACTCGCCGTTTGTCAGACCGCCAGATGGAAAGTAGGTCGAAAGATCTCTCGAAAGCTTTTTCCGGGGAAAAAACGATCGACAAATCGCTCGACCGACTGCCTACCCGACCATCCAACAAACCACATACACTCGCCGTTTGTCAAACCGCCAACAAACCACATACACTCGCCGTTTGTCAAACCGCCAACGAACCACATACACTCGCCGTTTGTCAAACCGCCAGATTGCCAGTAGGTCGAGCAATCTCTCAAAAGCTTTTTCCGGCGAAAAAACGATCGACAAATCGCTGGACCGACTGCCCACCCGACCGTCCAACAAACCACATGCACTCATCACCGTTTGTCAGACCGCCAGATGGACAGTAGGTCGAACGATCTCTCGAGAGCTTTTTCCGGGGAAAAAACAATCGACAAATCGCTGGACCGACTGCCTACCCGACCGTCCAACAAACCACATGCACTCGCCGTTTGTCAGACCGCCAGATGGAAAGTAGGTCGAACGATCTCTCGAAAGCTTTTTCCGGGGAAAAAACGATCGACAAATCGCTCGACCGACTGCCCACCCGATCGTCCAACAAACCACGCTAACCCGCCCTCAGTCCCGATCCCCCTCCCCCCACTCCTAAGACAACATCCACGCAGGAGGTAAATTATATTCACCCACTCAACATCAAAACAAAAATTTGAAATACCTAAAATGATAAGAAGGGAACAAAATACGAGTTACAGTTCAAAACAAACAAAATTACAAGTACAATTACAAGTCACAGTTACAGTTGCAAATCACAGTTCTTGCAGGTGTCATGGTTTGCGTTTCAATAACTTTAACCGTCTCAATCGAAAAATTTCGTGAGCAACACGATGGTGCCATTGGGTTTCTCTGAAATCAATTTCCATGTTCAAAAAATCTCTCAAAGTTGCGACCGAAATGGAGGTGATATCCCACGCAACGTTGAAAGTCCAACTTTAAATCCAATAAAATTTCCCATGCAAAAATAGGGAGCAAATACATTGGCAGGATTGCCGTTGTTCCAATCCTGGAATGAGTCTCCGAACAACGTGGCAACCCTGGCAATGTAGTGGCTCCCTATTTTTGCATGGAAAAGACTGGATATAGAGTTTGACTTTCGGGGCAGCGTGGAATATCCCCTCTATTATGGCCTCAATTTGGAGAGTTTTTATTTGAGTTTGGAAATTGGTGTCAGCAAAAACCAGTGGCACCATTGTGTTTCTCACGAAATTTGAAGTAAGAAAAAGTACTTAAATCGCGTAAAAGTACTTAATTACTGATAATGATAAAAATCCGAACAGTGCCATATTCAAGGATTGAATACACATACTGATTTCGTGGCTATGTCATTCGATAGAATATCGAACCCTAGGTTCAAATGTAAACAGACACAGAGCCTTATATTCAATTCACTCCCTTTGCGCCATGGTGGTAATAAAATACATCCGAGTACTTCTTACAATTGAAAGTTCTCGTGTTTAATGAGTCTTCATTTGCCTAATAATACATTGGCGGATCCAGCAAATTGGCAAAATTGTTTTTACTCAATTTAAACCTATGAAAATGGCCTGGCTTAATAACCAGTAAATGATTAAGTTTTGATAAATTAACTCAATTAACTCATGAAGAATTCTCACTTATGTGTCTCATGGCTATAGTTAGTTTTGGTTTGAACCAAGGGTTCGATATTATATCAATTAACGTAGTCACTAGATCAGTTGGACTACATTTTGCAATTCGGAACTATAAAGTCTGGCTCATCTGAAAAAACACTTATGTGTATAGGGAAAGTAATGGCACATACGTTGTTTTTAAACCGGGCCAGAATTTATAGTTCCAAATTGCAAAATGCAGTCCAGTTGTAGAAACAAGAAAACTGAAATGAGAAAGGGGTGAAGGGGGAGGGGGAGGGAGTGAGAAGTATTCAACGCTTCTTATCTAACTTTGTGGAGACAGAAAGGAATGAGTGAAAAACAGGGGGGGGAGTGAGAGTGAGAGGTGTTTAACGCTTCTTATCTGACTCTGTGGAGACTGGAAGGAAGGTTCAGAGGGGAAAAACAATAAGTGATCGGCAAACGGCGAGCTAACCGAACGATTTGACTAGGGAGGGCTTGGGGCTGAGTGTCAGGATCTACGAGCTGAAATCCTCGAAGCCTGAAAGAATTCCTAGAAAGGTCCGTCTGTATGCACAACTCGGCGTCCGGTTTGGACGGCTTCAGGTGTGATCTGAGCGGAGAGGTTTTACCTACTTCGCTTCCCGCCAATTCCTTTACTCCCTTCTTCTCGACAAAAAATTCACTTCGGCACTCGAACCTAACGAAAAGCCTCTTTCTAGCGGATACAAAAATTAGAAAAACAATAATCTGATGGGGATATGAATTGCGCCTGAGGCGATAAATGTTTTGGAGAAAAATAACTTTTTCTTACGACAGAAAATTATACTTAGAATTATTCAAACGGGCAGGGCGAGGGGCGACCTCTCTTGACCTAGGAATAATCAATTTAAACATAATTTAGAAATTACTCCGACTCAAACTTCTCAAGAGGGTCATTTGGCTGGGGCAAGGGAGTAAAAAGAACTCGCCTTCCTAAACGAGAAATTTTAGGCATTTTTGGAAAGCTGATATTTTTTTCAGCGGCAAATTTCGCCCCTGCCGGAAATCCTCCCCCCCCTCCCCCCGAAGAATTTGATTGAAAGTGGCGCTCATTGCATCCTCGTCTCAATTTTTAGAAAAAATAAAACTGCGGAAATTTTCAGGTAAGATATGAACATGGGTGTGTCTAGACCGAAATTCAGGGGAACGGGGGATGGTCGCATTTTTCTAGGAGCCTGACAATGAGTCTTTCCAACACAAAGGGAGGTTTCAGGAGGGTCCATGCTCCGGGAAATATAGAAAATTTAGGTTAGACATCTCTGAGATGCAATTTGAGACTCTTCTCACACCAAAAATGTACGGTTCTTGTAACTTTGGAGGGACATGAATGTCCGCTCTCTTTCTCACTCTTCCTCTTTCATCCATCCTTTTATTCTCTCTCTTTTTCTCTATCATCTATCCTTTCTTTTCTCTCCCTCTCACTTTAATCTATCCATTTTTCTCTCTCTTCAATTTTAGGTACCTGATGGGCCTAGTCGGCGATAGAGGACACTCAAATAATAAGCTTCAAAACTAAAGAATAAAAAAAAAAAAAATATCTAAGGTTTAATTTCAGGTACCAATGATCACTGAAACCATCTCGAACTTTTTCCTGCCTTTAAAAGTATGCGATGAAATAAGAAAACATAGACTCGGTACAAAGCCACTTTCAATTATGCAGATTATCCGAGGGGACTATACACGGCATTATTTTAATTACAAAAACCGAGAAAATCTACTTCGGAAATTTTCGAACTGAAACATTTTTCGACTCCGCGGAAACAATGTACAGGCATGAGGGTGGCAAAGAAGGGGGGGGGGGTTT
>NW_017547189.1:2203922-2225604 GCF_001854935.1 Bemisia tabaci
CCCCCCCCCCCTCCCCCCGTTATTGAATTAGGTGGAGGGAAGTAAAAACTCGTTATAAGTCTGGGAAAATAGGTCGTCTCCTCACGATTTCAGTCGGGATTTTTTCCTCGAAAATTTCACGGAAAAAGGACCCCGCCCCCGCACACTCCTTATAGGAATGTGCACCACAATCGATTTCCAATTTTTTTTATTTTAAATTCGTTTTTGGATGCTGATCTAATAAAGTCATCATTGCGCCAACTTTCTACGAGGTACCGTTTTCGCAGTCCGCGCTGAAAGTTTCGATAATTACTTGAATGAGTGAGATCAGCGCGGCGATTTGACAAGGAAACCCCAAGCCGGTAATATAGGTAAGGAAAATAGTGAAAGAGAGCAGAGGCGGATCCAGCAATTTGGCAACAACGGTTTCCTCCATTTAAACCTATGCTAAATAATCGATTCTTGTCGGAGCACCTGGCCCCTCCAAGAATCGATACATTTCCATAGGTTTAAATGGAGGAAATCGGGTGTTGCCAAATTGCTGAATCCGCCAATGAAAGAGAGAAAGAATCTGATTTGGACGGTGAAAAGAAAAGGCGCACGGAGTCCGAGATAAGACTGCCAGGTTTTCCTCGTTTTTAGCAAGTGCTGAAAGATAGATATCGCCTCGCTGGCCTCACCTATTCAAGTAAAAATTGAAACTTCTACCAGGACTGCTTTGCAAAATACCTACTGCGAAAACGGCGCCTCGTAGAGTTTGCGCAATGATGACTTTTATTCAACATTCAAAAACGAATTTAATGCAATAAGAAAAAACTGGAAATCGATCGTGGTACACATCTCCATGAGAAGTGTTCGGAGTGCCTTCATGAAATTTCGAACATTTATTTTTCATGTTATTTTCCATTTCATGTCCTGCATGTGCCGGCGCCCCCTCCACCTTGAATCTCCCCCCCCCTCTTCAGCTTCACTGAAGCCGTCCTAAACGTATTTGTCCTTGTCCTGCTCCCTCTCGGAAAACCAGCTCGTCCCTTGAAAACTGCACTCTTGCCTAAATCATTTCATGATGACCAATAATTGAAGAGTTATAATTTGAGGAATTTTTTCTGATAGAAAGCCGCCTCTCCTTTCCAAAATCGGTAAAGAAACTTTGTGACTTATCCCTAATCAAGCACAGCCCGATCCTACACGGGCCTCAGAGGTCTCCCTGTACATTTTCAGGGAAGAATTTAGTCAAGTATCATTTAGCTCGTGCTTCTCGGAGTATTCCTTACGAACTCTCATTTTCTCACCTGAAAATTCAAAAATTGCAAATCTGTTGTGAACGAAGGAGAAACGATCGAAACGTTGCTTCGCCATTCGCTGCTGACCGGGAACTACTTTCGTGCGCGAGCGACTGCGCGCAAGGCAAATGTGAGCAAACTCGTTTCAGCTGAACAACAAGCCTCTTTCTCCTCTTGCTCCTCTGGAGTTGAACTTGTGTGAATTCGTCCACTTTAACTTGTCGTTCTGTGACTCCACTGATTATCTTTCGTACCTCAGGTAAACTATTTCAATAACCTCTTTCTTTTCTAACAATCCCTGTTCGTACCCTCAATTATCCCTAACGGTTTTGATCGTCATTTTCTCAGTCTCCTTCCCAAGCCAGTCGTTTCGTTCGCCATTTTAATCCTCGCCACTGAAGCGTAAGCGTTTCCGTAACGGTAGGCTTTACCTCAAGTTTATCCATTTCAATCCTCTTATTCTCTTACTCAGTTAGTCCGATTTTGTTATAATTTCAATCTCCAAGCCTGATCAGTTCCTCTCATCGGTGATACATTAAATTTTCCTTCGTCATCGGAATTTGTAAGTGTTAGATTCTCAACTACGTAACACCTCTTTGTTCCATTTTTTCTTTTTTCTAATATGT
Source organism: Bemisia tabaci (assembly GCF_001854935.1). Classification (NCBI taxonomy): domain Eukaryota; kingdom Metazoa; phylum Arthropoda; class Insecta; order Hemiptera; family Aleyrodidae; genus Bemisia; species Bemisia tabaci. Next base: position 2,205,811 of record NW_017547189.1, read on the forward strand.
TTCCCGTCTCAGACTCTTCTATCACTCAATTCTTTACTCTTTAAGCCCTTTCGCTGTAATCCTCTTCTGAGTATATTGCCACCTCTCCTATCTTTCTGCTCAACCTAATTTCTCACCTCAATTTTTGCAAATACTTCTTACACTTTCATGGCTGCCAGACTGTTTTATTGACTCCCTATCCTTCCTGAGAAGGTCCTGAAGGTGCAGTTCATAATCCATTTTATTTTTACGCCAGTTCCAATTTCTGCGGTCATTCCTCTAAAGTGTTCAGACCCCTGAAGCTTCACCAGGGTTTCTGTGAACATAGGCATTACAATTAGCTAATCAAATGTCAGCTTCGTTCATTGCGATATCTACCATTTGAACACCTTACGTCCAGTCAACCTGTTGGGATACTGTGGTATCAAATTACCGGGGTAATCGTTCTCACTGAAGGTTAATTCACTGAATATTCTATGCAGTTGCAACTAGAGACTTCTTGATGGCCCTAAACCATAGCTTACCTTATCTGCATCTTTGGTCCGCTGAGGATTGATGCACCGAGTTAAGATTTAACCTAATCACAGCTATCCAATTGTTCCATCTAGTTACTTTGTAAGTACCATTAGATTCTCTTCTACCTTTCATTTGAATCAAGATCTTCCATATTCTACTATCTTTCCGAAACACTGATGGGGGTAGGGATGGAAACATGCGCATTTCATTGCTATGGCTTGTCTCGAACCAGCTCTGCCAGCAATAGGTTACTGCAATACTTTAAAGTCCTCTCCTCAGATATGATGCCAGTATCAACTGTACTCGTTCTAACTGTTCGTGTTTCTTATCTGGGTAATGGTCTTATTTTGTAACTGCCTAGGCTGGCTTGTACAATTTATTGCCTATTTTCATGCCAAGGCATTCATTCTACATTAAACTTGATCCAGCTGGCTCTCATTCTGTTAATACTCACCCGTCCTCATAATTCTTAAATTTTCTAATCTCGCTCTTCATACTAACATGTGAAGCTGCTTGATATGCAGCCTACAGAATATTAGGCCAATCCTGGAGAAGTGCAGAGAGCACATTAACCTCTTATTTCTTTTCCCCCGTCAAATTACCTTTGATGGGTCAGCAGGTGCTACAGCCTTTTGTAGCAAGTTAAGAGAAAGCGTTTTTCTTGAAGTTCTGATGTAGATATCTGCCGGAGCGCCTTTGAAGCTCTGATATTGGCAATGACTGACCTATATCGTTGAGGTTATCAAATTGCCTACTTTCCCTCCAAGTATTCCAATTAACTTACTTACCTACCTGTATGATTCAAGGCAGATTTTATCGCTCAAGTTTTTGCTTTATCTATAGTTTTTCACCCAAAGATTTCTAGGAGAGACCACTTAGTTTCTCAATTAACAGACATCATATTCAGCATGTCGAGAAAACCTTTTCCTAGGACTAGTAGGATGTCAAAATTCTGTTGATGGAACACTACTGCAGTCCGTAACTACTTATAATCTCAGTTTTCCTCGATGTTCGTAACTTTTCTACTCTCTCACCCTGCCTTCTTCAATTGAGCAACCATCTCTTTCTGATTTGTCATTTAATGTATCTATGCCAAGAGCGAGCACTCTAATTTGGATTGCATTTTGCCAAAAGGAGCCACCAGCATTGTAATGTTGCTAAGACTGTACAACTTCTTTTGTATTGGAGGAAAAACCCGATTATCCCTTAATAGTTTCTATCTCACTCACTAAAAACTGTGAATTTAAGACAAAAATTACCATCTAAATTTCATATTTTTTCAAAATTTCTGCAATTTTATTGCAAAGGATGAAGTTGCACAATCTTAGCATCATTGCAATGCTAGTGGTTCCTTTTTGCTAAATGCAATCCATTTTCTCCTTGAGGCGTTCTGCTTAGGTGTTTTTCCAGACATTTTGCAGTTTTTTCACCGTTAGTAGTTTAGGTTCAATCAGAGGCTGGCTACTTCTCAGTCAGTAGATACTTGTTAAATCTTTTAACAAAGGTCAATGAACTATTCATTGACGCAATGCTGTCAGGCTGTAACAAACTTTTTGAATTCATCAATTTTCAACAGGCAACTTTCCCTGGCAGCACACCTTATTCTTGTTGCGGTTCTTGTTTCTAAATATCAACACCAGTAATTAGGTTGAAGTTGTAGCAGGCTTTTGGATACAGTAGAACCATCATATAGCTATTCATTTTGGTCCTAATCAGTCCGTCAATCTCACTAAAGTAGGCGCTCATTACAGGCTTCAATGCCTTTTCTGTGTTTTAATGCGTTGGAAAACCAACTTATCAAGATGTCAATCAAAACTACCAAAGAAAGCTAGTGCTACATAAATTACTGAGAAATCAAGGTCTCTGAGTAAACATAGCATAATGTGCAAGCTTCAGCTACACTCTGGCTCTATACAGTTAGTCAGTCAGTGAATCCAGCAACATTTTAACTATCCCTCAAACTGAGAGAGGTTATTATTGCTGTAAGTCAGGTATTGAATTTGAAGGCTGGAATGGCAGTTCCCTTGAGGTTATTTTTTGAGAGTTCTTCGATGAAGTGTTTCTCTCTGGAGACCAAAATATTTGCCCAGGAATTACCCGTACTTATGTTTATTCCTGAAGAATCCTCTTCAGCTTTCATGTCCTTTTCCGTTTCATCCCAAAATTCTGTTGCATCTTTCTTGCATGTAAATTTGTCTCTGGTGAATGCCTCAAATATTGATTGTTACTCATTATCGATGTCTACTTTTGGAAGAATTTTCGACAACATGTTTTCTGCAGATTGCTACTTTCATAAAATATCCAAATTTTTTCTGTGTTTGTATGGCCTCTCCTAAGAGGTATATGCACCCACCTGGCTGCTCCAATCACACAAAGTGTCAAGTTTCAAGGCTTCTTATTGGTTTAAAGATAACCATGAGATATTGATTGGAAAGTAATTTGTGCATGTTCTAACTTGAAAAATATTTTGCAAGAAAAAAACTGAAATAGGTATTGCAATTGATTCTCCTCTGCTTTACCTATGATGATGCAACGGCTGCCCCCAAAAAAGTGCAATGCCCTTTAATCTTTTTGAAACTGAAATTAATGCAGGATTTTTTTTTTCAAATTAAGCTCCAAAATGAAAACTTATTCAGTTCATTTCCTTAAAATTTTATCAACTGACCAAGTTTCTCCTCAGATGTGTTGTTGGGACCCCTGCATTATTATTGAGCACTTTTTTCGTTTCCTCTTCTTTTTTCCAGAAGAAAAAAAAAATATCAACAAAAAGTAAAGGAAAAAGAGCTGAAAATACAGGCGTCAAGCCTCTCTTTAGTTGAGATATGCAAGAATGGGTGCTTGCTGTCTTGATGAAGGATCTGTCACTCAGGGTTCCCCCTTGTCAAAATTTGCCATTGAAGTGGATCCAGCTTACTTTGACGTAGATATATCCTAAGTTTTACTCTTCATATATTTATTTCAGTGGCGTGGCGTGCTTTGCGATGTATCGATCGATACGCCACTCAAACCCATGAAAAAAAGTCGATTATCAGGGTGTTCGCAGTGAACACCTTAGTAATCGATTCTTTACCATAGCTTCAAACGGCGAGATATCAATAATCGATCCTTCACGCCACGCCACTGATTTATTTTGAAGCATTCACCTTAAAAGTATTCGTTCAAAATTTTCATTTCATGGAGCACCATGCTTAAGAGGTCTAACGAAACGCTCATGGATATTGTTAATGAGATATCTAGCTGCTATAGCGCAGCTCTTCTTCTAATGTTTATTTTAATTCATATTTTGAATCAGTCAAAACCATACCCTCTAACCATCTTTCTTTTTTATCTGTTGCAGGAATCCTATTGTCATGAATGAAGCAAAGTGTTTACTTTTGCCAAATGACCTACTTCATCATTTCCCGTGAACTGTGTGCTGAACGGTGTATCTCCGTGAAATTAGCTTTGTGATCCTTACCAGTGATCTAATCATGAACTATTAATTTCTAAGTGAAATTTTTTGTTTTGTTTTTGTGAATCAAGATAAACTCTGTTGCTTTTGATATTTGAAGTCTTTAAACGACTTAAATAGATATTATATTTTAATTTACTTGATCAAGTGAATTTTCTACTGTGGTTGTGTGACTTAATTAACTAATAAACAATCAAAAATGATAATGATGGAGAATCATATCGGTTCCAACCATGCGCTTTCCGCCAAAAACTCAAGCACCAAATTGTAAGTTCGCCTCTTTCTTCTATTCATTTTTAAGCTTGCTCATGGCCTGTTGAGACAAACGTTAACCTCTGATTATCCCCCAAATTAATACCAAGCAGCAGGTCAATTTAAGCATTCTGATGGCCCCACTGATGAGAGATTATAGAAAGAAGGTTTAATTTCCGTCTTAACATATGATGAGTAAGCTCTAACTACAAGTTCATCCTGAAGCATCTTCATACAGATTTGTTCAGTGTCCAGTACAATGTGTCAGCCTGGATTAGCGGCTCTGTTGATTGATGAAAGACTCCAGTAATACTCCTTGATTGCATAACTGGCAGGCAGTACTTACGATGTTGATAACATGCACAAGCTAAAAAATTGCAACTCCTCATTTCTTTTACAAGCCCCAGAATGTGTAAATGCGTAACCACTTGCCATAATTAAATGAACCTTAGATATTTATGACTTGCACAGTTCAAACCAGTGATTCACAGGAAGTATTATCAAGTGGAAAACAGATGCCCAGTATTATGAAGACTTATTTTGGAATCTTCTGCTTGTATCTAAATTGCGATGAAAAGAATTTTCCGTTACTTGCAGTAATCTTTTCAGGTAAGATATATTTTGGAGCTCACAGCTCCGAAACAAGTCTCACCTTAAAAGATTACTGCAAAAGAGGAACTGAAAAATTCTGCAACATTTTTTATCATAGAAATGATAGCTCTCGAAAAAGAGGGAAAAATTCTAATGGAAGTTTGGTTCAAAACTCGGAGAATTAGGAAGTAACTTTGAAGTCGCAGATACGGGGGAATTAGAACTGTTACGCAGAAATTTCTTGACCCTCTCATTTTCGAACAACCGCATTCCCTAGAAATTTCAAAGTGATGCCCTTCTATGGCTCTGTACCTACATATCGTTTGCAAAGTTTTTGCCTAAAATAATATGCGGTCATGAAGTTTTGCACCCTAGAAGTGTAAAGAAGCCTTGTACTTCTATGAATCATGTTCAATCAGCCTATGTTTATTTTTCTATGCTCTCTACTAATGTTTCTCATTTTTTTATTCTAGTGACGCTGATAAGGATGAAAGCTGGAAATCCAAACTGAAAATTCCTCCACCTGATAGGCGAATCAAGACTAGTGTAAGTTTATTCCCTTAATTTTTTGCTTCAGCTGAGCTTATTATGTTAATTCTTATGAATAAAGTATATCTCAATTGTATTTTCATTGAAAGTATGTATTCATGCAGATAGATACTTGCACCTTACATAGTCAGTTGATAGATAAAGGAAAGAAATTTTTGCATGTAAGTATACTCACAGGGTTTTTGGCGGCTTGGAAACCCGGAAAGTCAGGGAATTGGATGTGAAAACCAAGGAATTCTAGGAGTAGCTATTCATCTCAGCAACTTTAGCTGGTGTTGTTTATGAGGGCCAAAACATAAGGATGAGATGATCGACTAGTGGTGGTGAAGTAATTTAAGTTAATGATTGCTGTTGGTCCACATGTAATGTTAACTCTCTTTAATGTATGTGTGGATTTTGCACTTCACTAAATTTGGTTAATAAAGTACTTAATTCAAATCTTTGTAGTTGATCGGAAAGGCAAAAGAGGGAAACTAATATACTTAATTTTTAAAAATTTCTGTTACATTGTTTGACTTTTTTTATGATTCCCAATTTATCAGATAGTTGATTTTTGTGTTTTTGTGTTAACTTTCTCTCATTTTAATTTTTTCCATCTTTCTTTATTGTAGGATGTCACTGATACCAGAGGAATTGAATTTAGTGAATTTTGCTTGAAGCGTGAGCTATTGATGGGAATCTTCGAAAAAGGCTGGGAAAAACCAAGTCCAATCCAAGAAGCGACTATACCCATTGCACTGACTGGCAAAGATATCCTTGCTAGAGCAAAGAATGGAACTGGAAAAACTGGTGCATACTGTATACCTGTTCTGGAACAAATTAATCCCAAGTTGGATCATATTCAAGGTAAACACTTTGCCTATTTTCTTTGTCACAATTTTTTTTTTTCTTATGCTCCTGAGGATCCCTCTTGGAATCAGGAACCCAAGAGGGATGACCCTCTGAAGTCTTCAGCATTTTCCTTGCTGTAACAGTTAAAAATTTGAGAGGGATAAAGGAGTGAAAGAAAATCATAATAAATCAAATCAAATAAATTGGACCTAGTTTTATCAGAAAGAAACCAACCCACATTTTCGACAAAATAGAGTCAAGAATATTTTTAAGTTTCACTAGTCGCCTATTTTCTCCCGCCAAAATCTGAAAGTTGATAAAAAAAGATTAGTTTGTAAAAAGAGGGATTAAAGCTTATTTTCTGCATTGAACCTTATGCAGGAAAAAAACTGAAAACCTCTTTTTCTCAGTTTCAACTGAATGTGGGTTGGTTTCTTTCCAATGAAGTTGATCCAATTGAGCCTTGATGCCCATGAATGAGGAAAGGGGGGCTGGACCATCCAGGCGCCACGCCTGGAAAAGTTGATGCACTGTGTAACATTTTTCAAACTTGCAATAGGGGAACAGTGGTATTTAGCGTTCTCAAGGCACCATTTGTGATGCAGAGGGAGATGTATACACAGAGCAAAGCGGTATAGCTCATACCGAAAGTTAATTTTGCTCCTAAATATTTTAAATGAAATTTTAGGGGCAAGGTAGAACACTGCTCATTTCCCAATGGCAAGTTAACTAGTCCTCCCAGTTCCGTTACGCTCATTTGGAAAGATCTTAAATTTTTCATCGTCCACCCAATTGGTCCTGGATCCCTCCTATTTAAAACGATGGTGTAAAAATTGTGTGCCACTAAAATGAAATAAAATTAGAGGGCTCTCAAAATTGGTGGTACTTCCTTTTTCATCCACTTTGGTAACTTCTCTTTTGTGTCAAATTTGACATTGTGTCTCTATGTTTGGTTTTACAGCACTAATTATGGTACCAACCCGAGAGTTGGCTCTGCAAACGAGTCAGATTTGCATGGAACTATCGAAGCACATGGATATCAAAGTAATGGTTACTACTGGTGGTACTAATCTCAAAGATGACATCATGCGGATATATGATAAGGGTAAGTCTTGCATAAGACACATCAAGAAAAGGCTGTTCTGGCTTGAAGGCTAAACTTGAAAAATCAGGGAAACATCAGTGTAGTCCACGAAAAACTAATTCTCGGTCTGATTCAGGGCTCAGTGATCAGAGTTAAAATCTGACTAGTAAATGAAGAAATGATTTTCAATCAGGAATTGCAATTTTAGTTCATGCAATGATCTATACTTGGGAAAAGGAAGCCTCGCATATGTCTTTGTCAGTTGCAATGTAATCAATGCCAAAAATTGTAAATTTTCGGCTCCCTGAGTACCAATTTTAGATGTATGAAGTAAGAAATTTTGATAATTTTGGTCAGAAAAAACTTGGAAAAGTCTAGGGATTTTATTTTTTTCATGGTCCGTAGACACCCTATATTTGACTTGCGCAAACACTTGGAGGGGTCTATCATTATCTCATCCAATTCAAGCAAGAGAAATTCTGATTCAACATTTGAAAAACTAACCACAAGCAGGGAACCTTACCTCTAGCAGCAGGGAAGCGGTTGGCTAGCGTCTGATAATAACTTAGGCAACCAGACGGCGACAATGATTTTCAGCTCCCATGAGAAAATTTAATTTTGCAATTAAAATTAAATCATTACTAAATGTTTGTAAAACAAAGAAGTCTTTAATAATGCAAACAATCTAGCAAGCAGTGGCTGAAACTTACTTAGGACCTAAATGTTATCCTTTAGCTCAGCTCAAGTTTCAACTGAATATTATGGGCCAAAACTCAAGGTAAATTACTGAAGTGTATGAGACGAATGATTTAATCCTCTTTTTTGCTCTCTCAATGTGTTTTTGGCGCTTCAATCCAAAAATGTTGCATGTTTGTTTTTTAAGAGGCGATTTCTAACCAGCCTGCTCATCATGAAATATCAGGGATTACCCAAACTACACGGAAATCCAGGAAAAGTTAAAAAATTTCATTCCTCAACATTTAAGGCAACCCTGAAAATCTTTGGTTACTGTGATCTCCAAAATTAATTTAGTGCCTTCGTTTTCTATTTTGCACAATGTAAATAAATAATGTATATCTGTTTCAGTTCATGTGATAATTGCAACCCCTGGACGTATTTTAGATTTGATGGATAAACATGTAGCCAATATGGAACACTGCAAAATTTTAGTGCTTGATGAAGTAAGTTTTCTACTTTCTATAAATTCTTGTTGTTTTTCAGTAGAAGAGCATAGGTCTTGAGGTTGAATTATACCAGATAATTTCTCCTGATCGTAGGCTATTTTAAGTTTGTAACCAGTAGGCTGTTTTAAGTTTGTAACCAAAATCTGGTGATCATTTTGGCTGGAGATCGGCACGATGCATCATTTTTTTTGTAATTTGCCGAAAATCAGGTTGAAAAAGTTGTCTTTTCTGGAAAATCCAATCTAAGACTTATTTCCAGTGTTTCTTCTTGAATGTCTGGAAATTTAATGAACACATGGTGAATCAAAAAGAAATTATTTATTAAGTAAGTTCCCAAAAAATGCATATCTACTCAAGCATTTAAATGACCTTGTTAATTTGTACAAGTCCCTTCATATTTAGACCATTTATGCTGCATAACACCGCAATGTCCTTTTCAGACTTCTGAGTACCGAAATCATCATCTTATCAGTGGTCCTCTTGTCATATTTTGATCAGCCTCATATTCCTTTCAATTGGGCCGTTGCTTGATCTGGGAGTTGCCTTGCAAGTATGTGTTTCAAAAGAGACTGAAAAGAAATGCATAATCGGGTCATATAAAGCTCAAAATTGCTTCTTTGATTGTTAAATGGAGGCTTTAAGTTTTAGGTATGAAAAGAATGTTTGCAATCGGTATGAAGCCCATGGCCTCATGAAGCACCAGCCCATAGGTAAACCATCTTGAATCCATGGCAACACCGCTGATGTATAATTATTCTAATCACTCAATAAGAAAGAAAAGAAAGATAATGTTGTAAACTGGGTCGAGATTCATAATCTTCCATTATAATTGTAACCTGGAAGTACCTAGACAAATGCAGGTGATATCAGACCAATTGCTTTTTTTTTTTGCCACCAATTTTTTTCCCTCTCTGTAACAGTCATTTAACTCTCCGTTTTATCCATTTCAGGCTGACAAATTGCTGTCTCAAGATTTCCAAGGAATGCTAGACCATGTGATCTCAAAACTTCCCCAAGAAAGACAAATTTTCCTATTCTCTGCTACCTTTCCTCTTACGGTTAAAAATTTTATGGTGAGTCTCAGTCTCCACCATTAAAATTTCCAAGTCATTTACCTCTGTTTCTTGTAATTGAAAGAGCTCACTCAAAAAAAAAAAAAAATGCTCAAAGTTTATAGCAGTAACTGTGTTAACTTATTGTTGCCAGGAGCTAATTGGACTGCATTTTGCTATTTGGAGCTATAAATTCTGGCTCATTTGAAAAAACACTTATGTGCATAGGGAAACAGATTGAAACTTACACTGTTTTTAAACCAGGCTGGAATTTATAGTTCCAAATTGCAAAATGCAGTCCAATTGAATTTCACCTCGCTGCTGTCCCGGTGACTCAGTGAATATTGTTGACTNGGGGGGGGGGGGGGGGGGGGCTGGCTTATTACAGAGGCTCTTTCCAGATGGAAAACTGGAAATTCATACAAGAAAGTGCATCGAGTGCAAGGCTTGATGCTGAGCAATATTTTCAAATATGTGTTGTGTGAGATGAGTCATCTTATTTGTCCTGTTGTTTATTTTTGTTTCTTTTTTCTCAATTTTTCAGCATTATCTTTTACCAGCATAGAGTGCTCTAAAATTTGGTAGTTGATTGAAAACAAAAAAGAAGTAAGTCCGTGAGGATAATGACACTTACTGATTGGAGTTGCAAGTATTGAAGATTCGCTTGAGCTCTCTTGACTGTCGCAGTATATTTATCTTCATTGAAATTCACAAAGATTGAGTTTGATCGAAAAGGTGTCATAAACCCTAAGTGCTGTTTGAGGCCTCTTGCAGAATTGATTCAATATTTTCCTCTAGAGGCCAAATCCAAGTTTAATAAAAAACTGGAAAAACTGTTCCATTCAAAGTGTGCTTGATTCGATTAGCCCAGAAATTGCACTTGTCTCAGTAATATCTATTGAAACTGATTGTGAGCTCTAAGGATTGAATGTCTATACACAGTATGGTACACCTTTTCCCGTTTTTCTCAAAACCAGAATTTTGGCGCTTGGGCCCTGCAGAAAAATATTGGCTCAATTATTTTGACTTGGTGATCAGTTTAGCTAATTGATCATATGTGATGAAGCATAAACATGTTTTTTTATTTAGTGATTGTTAGCAGATAGTAGTTGCTAATACTCTGGTCTGTATTTTTGCAGGACAAGCATCTTAGGAACCCGTACGAAGTCAACCTTATGGAAGAACTAACACTGAAAGGTGTAACGCAATACTATGCGTTCGTTCAAGAAAGGCAAAAAGTCCATTGCTTAAATACACTGTTCTCTAAACTGCAGATCAATCAAAGCATAATTTTCTGCAACTCAACGCAACGAGTAGAATTGCTAGCCAAGAAAATCACTGACCTCGGCTACTGCTGCTACTACATTCATGCCAAAATGGCTCAAGCCCATAGGAATAGAGTGTTCCACGATTTCCGCAAAGGAGTTTGCCGAAACCTTGTATGCTCAGGTAAACTTAATCCTATCTTTTCTAGATAATTAAAAACTCCTCTCAATTCTATAAAAGTTTGGTTGTTATGAAGTAATTTTGAGGTCTCCTTATTTTCCTCTGATATAAGCAGGCTGGACTGGACGTCATTCATTAGTTTTTACGAAAAATGAAGAAATGCGTTCCCTTCATGAGCTCATTAAGTCCTCAAGAAATCGGGAGTGAGGAAAGGAGAAAGAATTAGACTCCCTGGTTAACTTTAAAAAAATTCTAAAACGTTCTTTCAATCTCCTAAATAGAAGCAAGTTTTGAAGTGAAGTACTCAGTTATTCATTAATGGCTGAGGTAACAAAATGTGCATCTGCAAGCGTGATGTTGCATATGTTTACTTAATGAAATATTTTGGTCAGTTGACTTTTAAGAGTGATAAATAACCGGAAACTAATGAACATTGCAATGAAGATCCTATTTTTTTTTCTCCAAGTCCTCATTATTTAGTAGTGCACTTTTGCAGCAAACCAGAATGGGCCTGTTGCAGACTATTGCTGGAGCAAAAATAAGATATGTCACTCATAGGAAATGTCTCAAAAATCGCAATGAGCGCATTGGCAAAGTCTGGAATGTACTCTACTTCACAATTTGCGTTTTTTTAAGCTTCCTGCTTCATAAAGGATACGACAACACAGGTGAACATTTCGTCAGAGGAGTCATTCCATCTAACCCCTGCTCACAAGGACACCACACAATATTCATCATAGCTGACGCCAATCCGCCAAAACACATGTGACAGGACGATGATTCCAACCACCTGACAATAATCGGCGTGTTAACATTCACATTTTTCTCGTGTTGATAGTTATCCACCTTGATTGACCTCGTGCTCTCCTCAACTTGCGTATGGAAGTATCGGCCATGTTGAGCAGGGATTGAAAGGAACGACTCCTCTAACGAAATGTTCATCTGTGCTGTAGTATCCTTTTTGAAGCAGGAAACTAAAAGAAAAGCAAATTTCTTGCGCAGATTGTGAAGTTAGGAGTACACTTCAGAGTTTACTGATGCACTCATTGTGATCTTCAAGACATTATCTATAAGAAACAATTCTTAGTTTAGCTCTAGCATAAGTTTGCAACAGGCCCATTGCATAGGTGACCTGAAGCCCAAGAATAAATCTTGTCTGTTCGCTTAGAATCCAAAGTTGGTAATTTACTTACACCAATATTATTGGAAATATTAGATAGAAGAAAGGGAAGGAATTTAGAGCTGAAATATAATGACGCTAGGGATGTGGATAGTATGCTATTCTTTAAGAGAATGAGAGATTATACTTTATTCGGTTGTGAGAAATGGGAGGAACTGCAATTGGGAGCTTTCAGAAATAGGGTATGGAATGAATTAATGAAATTCCAGAGAGATAACTGGGGGGAGGGTGAGCTTCTACCGAGATGTTACAGGTGGAAGGAGTTTGGTCTATAGGGACTGGTAAGGGAAAGGTCAAATATAAAAAATAGGTTAGGGATTGGCTCAAACTGGTTCACGAGCAGATGGGATTAGCCCTTGAGGGCTAGTTAAAAAAAAAAAAAAAAAAAAAAAAATACCGCTGATATGGAAACTATTATACTCAAAACAGCGGCAGCAAATTGTTTTTATCTTCTCTCTACTTGCAAACCTCTTGCAGATTGCACAGAAGCTCTTGATTTTATGTGAAGTTTGCCGCAAAGTTTCTATGCTGATTTTGAGAAGTTGTCTTGAATCATGAGAGTGTGCTGTCACCCTGCTTTCCTAATATTTCTCGGAAGATAGAGAGAAAGATTCTTCCGAAAAATTTTGCTCGCCTTGCCTCGTAATTGTTCATTTTTTTTGCATCAGTTGAAAACAATGTGGCTTAATTTCTCTCAACTTTTTTTACCGATAGATCTATTCACCAGAGGTATTGATGTGCAAGCCGTAAATGTCGTCATCAACTTTGATTTCCCCAAGATGGCTGAAACCTACTTGCATCGTATCGGCAGATCAGGCCGTTTTGGTCACCTTGGTATTGCTATCAATCTAATCACTTACGAAGACAGGTTCAACCTGCACCGGATCGAACAAGAGCTCGGAACTGAAATTAAGCCTATTCCCAAGGTAATTATTCACAGTCCTAGCAAATGATCTTGACCGTATTTTGCATTTCTAGCAACAGCTGGGGCGGTGGGTCTTCCTACTCAATTTTCGTGCTAATTTCACAGAAGATAGCTCAAGATGATGCTTTATATTTTCATTATCTTCTCTAGGTCTTCATCTAAAGTCTTTTATTTCAGTGTTGAAACTCAGATATTATCACACAGAAAGTCTCCATTATTCCTTACATTACAAGGCCCGCCCCTCAAAGTAGTAATTTTTCCATTTTTAAGGACTTCCTCATTACATCTAAGCTTCGCTAAACTGCGCGCTGTTTATAAGTGCGTCGGAAAAGTTGTGTTCGCCGGCAATAGCGTAAGCTGAAGGACTACCCGCACCCCTGATTTTTGCATTCATGAACCACCATTTCTGGTTCAGAAACATCAGCTGTGCCACTAGTTCTCTCATGCAGATATGTGCTTCCAAGGATAAGTCAAGAATAGTGGTTCTTTTTTGCAAAACAAAATCCACTTGATTTAGCTGCTATTAATCAGGACCTTCAAATTTACTGAAGAAGGGTTGATTTTGAATGTGTTAATCCTCTTCATAGGTTCTTTCTATGTTTTATTAAACACAAGTGCGCTTTGTAGATAGAATTCAGGGGATATTTTTCATTCGTACTTACAGAATTTAACTGTCAGAAAGTTATCTTTCCATTCATAAAATTTAGGGGTTTTTCAGTCGAATAGCATATTGTATAACTTATCGCATAACTTGTGTAAAATTAGATTAACTTGATCATTTTGTCCGGAAAAATTGGTATAACGATTGATATTCCACCTTCTCAGATTCAGTTTAGCCCAATGAATTCCTCCTCCTTTCCAAGTCTAATGCCACTATGATACTGATGAATTTGTATGTTACTTTTCAGCAAATCGATCCGTCACTTTACGTTGCCAGAACACCGGAAAACGACGAACAAGATGTCAGTAAATAAACATACTGACTCCAACCGCCTCCCGTCTCAATCTGTTTCTCATCACATTTTTATTTCTTTTCTTTAAGAATCAAAAATTCGACAAATTGTTCTCTGCTCCTTTCAAACCGTCAACCAACAGTTCTCTGTGCGGTAATCGTACTCTTTTATTTGATTCGTCACGGCTAACTTATTTTTTATCATTTATTTTTATTTATTTTTTTTTTAATTGCGTATGTTCTGTTACATACTGATTGCTATGTATGCTGCACATGGTCACTGTCAGTCAGAGTGCTATGCAGCAATCTGATATTTCCAAAATTTTCCTGTAATCTTCGTTTCTGCCAAACTAGTTTCCCATCAACAATTCTTATATTTCATTATTCGCCTGTCTGACAGGCTTTCAGAATCAATCGCCACCCATGATTCCTGAGCTAGCCACTGTTATTTTACATTCAGATGACTTTGTTTTTTTATTGTGTGGCCTGCCCCCATTCTCACCCTGTAATTTGACTTCATCTTTTTGGTGGAGACCCCATGCTCTGTGAGTTAGCTTTCATCTTTGGTGCATTTTTAACAGCTTGGATCTCTGACCAATGATGGAGGCTCACCATCAGCAAGCAAACCCCTGCTCCCCCCCCCCTCTAATAAAAATTTTGTTGTGATATTTTCCCTGTTTTCAAGCTCTCAAAAGCTTTATACTCTTGAGATCAAGATCCATTTAAGTTGCTAGATGCTTATTTGATTTCTGGGTGTTGGTTCAAATCAGACGAACCAGCTGGTTTTCTCTATTGAGCAGTTTCTCTTGCCGTGCATGTTCGCAAGTTTTCCTAGCTCTTTTCTCCTTTCCAGTCTGAAGTATTAATATTAATTTGTGACTAGTCATCGATTTTTTATTTTTTATGTATGAAATAATGTCTCTCAAGTACCCGACTCCTACCATTTTGATCTTTCTTGAGATTTTATTTCTCGTAAGTGCTCCCCTCATTATAAAGTTGTCTGATTTTGTCACAACATTCTGCATCTATTTTTGTATGCTACTCAAGTTGAGGGTTTCACCCTAATTTGATGGAAAGATATTTTATTTGCATTTATTCTGAGCATCAAATGATGATTTTGAATTCTTTCTCACCGTCTGTTCTCTTCAATTTTTTTTTTTTCAATAAAGAAGCTTATTTATTTTCTATTTTTTTTATTAGTGCAATTTTCTGGTCTCTTGAAGCTTTTCTCCATCTCTATTGCTTTTTCCTTTGATCACGGAAACCTATCTTCCCCTAAATCCCCCCCTCCCCCATCTCCTTTGTTTTAACAAATTTTCTCTATCTATTACGCCCTAGGCCCCTTCTCAGGAATTCATCATGATCTTTCATATTTTTCTTTTCTCTTTAAATCAGGTTTTTCATCAGTCATGGTTCCCAATATGGTTTTTTTCTAAAAGAAAATCCCCTCAAATTGTTCTCATCAGCCATGCGATGACTGGTAATGTTTGAATTATCCAGTACTTGTCTACTAAAATTCTTAACAATCCCCTATTGTGAGGGAGACTTCTTTTCTCTTTAACCCTTCTTATGTAAGGATATTTTTTCCGTGATTCTACGTCTTGTAAAGAATCGATACAATAGTTTAGTCAGCTGATAAACTTGTTGAATCCTTGTAAGTAAATTAATTAAACCGGAAACAAACAAAAAATTCTTAGGGTTAAGAATGAGTTTCACCAACGTCAGTAAATTCAAACTGTTAATGACATCCGATATCGTTATTCTGCTGGCTGAACGTATGAAGTCTTTCATTATTTCTGTCAATTTACCTTTGGCATCAGTAATTCTGTAGGGGAAAGGTCTTTTCTGGAAGATTTTTAATTGAGGTTTTCATTGATTTTGTATGTCTCGCGGATTAAAACTTAAAAAGGACTTTACGCAGTGTAACAAGTGTGTAACACTGAAGTAGGTATTGCTCAACCTGTAAAACTTGGCATCTGAAAAGACAACAATTTTCGTCCATCTTTTAGGCACTCTTTACAATTGAGTGTATTCCAAATTCTTGTGCATTGGTTTTTTTGAATGATTGAACTTTTCCCAGATCAATTACTCCAGTTGACTGTTTTTGAAACTAAGGGAACTGAAACATCAAGGCAACCAGTCTTTGTTATAGTAATTGAAATTAGGGCTGCAAATTGCGAGTCATTCATGAATTCATTGGTAGTTTTGACTCAAATTTTGGGTGGTAAGACAATGTTAAGGAGTGGTAGTGTTTCTTTTTTTTCTTTCTTGCTCATCATTTGATATTAAAGGAGCGAATTTGACTACTTGCTGTGAGGCCTAAGATGGCAGATTGTAAGGGATGGGCAGAATTATCTTCCTCCTATTAAAACATAGAGATTACTTATTTTGGATCTTTGTTTAAAACCAACTTGCTTATTTCCCAGGCCCCAGTCGAGTAAAAGCTTGCCCCAATTTTTTTGTGTTGGAAAGCTGTGATGTTGCATGCTGTTACCAGTTGTGATCTAATGGAATGCACGTAGAACTGTACATAGTGTAAATTGTGTAGATTATCTCGCAAAATACTTTCTCTCTCCTGCTCCTTTTTTTCCCAATAGAACAATCTACTAAAACCTAGCTATTGCACTATCAGCAATTTCAAGCAACTTGGTTCTGTTCCGTAAGGTCCTTTGCATACGATTCTTTGGTTTTTTGACTTTCGTTTGAGTAACTTTCACAGTATTATGAAAACTTCTATTGGTTTCTAATTAAAACATTGTCGTACAATTCTTTTTAAGGCTATTACAGATGTTTCCTCACTTCTATTCTCTTACGATAAATTTTGCTAACTTAGTCAATGATGTTACATGAAGGAGAGAAATGGAAGTTTGATTTTGATCACTAAGCCATTTTTGCATATTTTTTTTCTCACAATCCCTAATAAACATTCCTATTAGCTTAAATGAACCATTTCACCAATGAAGTAAAGGCAATTTAATTTTCCCTTACTTGTTTCTTGAAAGTGTGATAATACCTTAAAAACATAAAATTGCCCAGCTATGTAAGCCTCTGCTTTATCGCTGCCATTGAACCGGTTCTGAAAAATCATCAATTGAAAATAAGCACTGATGCACAGTAAGATCCTCTTCCCCTTCCCACCAGTCATAATAGTAGAAACTTTATTCCTCTTTTACTGTTGATTGACTTTGCACAGCTCAGATCAAAATCCAGGTTGTTCACTTTTTGTTTTTGAAAAGGTTCCTGTCTTTATTTTTTACCATTGCAGCATGAATTAATTGCAATATTGGAATAGTGGTCTAAAGTCATTTCTCCAACTGAGGAACAGATTTCGCTATCATGGTAAATTTCAACCCTGAAAGAGACCTGTCCAAAATTAATTAACAAAATTCAAATCCTAGCTCAAAGTAATCTCCGAATAGAGAGGAAGAAGGTATTTTGTACTTGTAAGTAAATTATTTTTGTATTAGTACTGTATAGTTGTCGTGAGTATTGAAAAGTATATAAACGCAATGCCGGCGCAAGTAACTGCCATTTGGTCGTCTGTAGTTGTGTTATCTGGGCTCGGGTGTTCTCTGTCGCTGACCTCATCCTCTGCTTCATGACAGTTGGTTTCTTCAAGGGCACATCCAAGCTGAAATTTCGCCTAAATTGTTGACTTTAAGCTACTTTAAATATCCCACCTCCAACCAATGTTTATTTTTGAACTTGTCTTACATAGCTAGACGCAAATCAAGAGGGGAAAAGTTCAACAAAGTGAAAAGGAAATTAAGATATTGCAAAGCAACGTTCAACAAAGTCATGTCATTATCTTAGTAGATAGTTTCTCTTTTGAAAGTCGCTACTTCTGCTGACTCTTGGACGCAAGCATCAGGATGTGTGCTCTCTCGTCACAGATTTCCTCTCCCCAAATGGGGTATCCATTAATACAAATAAGGCTGAGCTATACTTATCATCTTGCTGCATTAGAAGTACCATATTGTTAAAGAGTCTAGTGACTTCCGGGTCCTGCAGACTTTTAAAGCAAGATACTATGAAGATGAAAATCGTAGAGGTGAAACTGACTTTCCTGAGTTCAGCTGAATGATATCGGCAATTAGGAAGGAGAGGAGGTCTCTGAAGAGAAGCAACGGCCATCATGACTTGAGTCTTGTGTATCTTTTCCCAAGCATGCAATCATTTGCTGAGGTAGCCTATTGATCACCTGGGCCCTATATTTGAATTGTCATAGGGATGTTGGTTTCCGGATGGGAACTCTTCAAGTGCCTTTAATTTTTAATATTATTCAACTCTTGATGCAGAAAATATTTTTTTATTATTTTACTACCAGTGGTAATAAAAATGTAGGCCTCTTGGTTAGTTGTTGAATCTGTAAGGAAAACTCCCCTTTTCCGGTAGTTTTCGCATCAGCAATCTTGCACCCTACTTTAAACGGTCTGTATTGCTCAAAACTATTTCGTTAGGTTGCGTTAGAATTGCTTTGCTTCCTCTGATCATCAAGCTCATGAGGCTTCAGACCAAATCTAACATCTCTCAACATGTTCTGTCTCCTCCTCTTTCCAACCTTTGAATTTTTTTTATGGTAAAATTTTTCATCCGATTTCAGTTACTGAGAACAGCTATGTTGGAGGTGCCTCTTTTCCAATGGTTCTTTGTTGTAGGCACACAGTGGGGCACAATTCTCCTTGATCAGAGAATACCATCCTCTTGGCCTGTTTTCTCTCATTAAATTCCAGTTCAAAATTTTCATTTTATCACTGTCCTTTCAAGTGAAAAATTTATACGGGGTCGAATAGAATTATATGATTGTGATCATGCTCTATCGGAATTAAAATAAGCTATAGAAGTCTATTTAATGCAAACTTTTAACTGTACAATTTTCATACCCGTGAAAATTAAGTACCTCAGTTATCATTTACATAGTATAAAGAGTCTTTAAAAACACCTGATGATGGACATTCAAGTGAGCCATCGTAACTTAAGTAGGGTGAGTGGTAAACAAAGGTGAAGAATTTTAATTAGGATTAGAAAGGATCCCCCTTTCCTTGCAAGCACAATTTTGCATCGGAGTTATCTAATTTTTTATTGATTGATTTAGAGGGGTTCCAGCTTCCAAGAAAGTGAACTGTAGGTATGGTTCCACTCTACAGCGTTTTTAAAAATCATCAACACTAGTCCTGTACATCGTTTTAGTTTTGGGACACAGGAAAATGGACTGTTGGATTGTTTTTGAACTCTGAGAGAGACTAGTTCAGATATCGTGCAACACGCACAAGATTGGCTCATTGCCTTTTGAATCCTTGCGAAAGTTATTTGCCAGAACTGCCTTTTGAATCCTTGCGAAAGTTATCTGCTAGAACTGAAAATTGGAATTTTTCAAAGTTCTATCCTACAATCGAAATGGTGCAAGGGGAACTTAGTTTCAATCAATTATTGACATTTGTGAAGAGCCGAAGAGCTTTCACTAAGCTAATGCCCCCTTTAGAGTCATAGCTTTAATTCAGTCTGTAGTTGGAAGAAGAAGGTAACCTGAGATTTTAGGACATTACAATTGAGGTGGGCTTTTTTCAAATTTAGTCATCGATTTTGGGTTTTACAACATTGGCAGGATAGCTATCAGTTGAGGTTGGGTGATACTAGTAGGTATATAGTAGTAATTGTGAAAAAGGCACCTCTCAGTGGGAGTGTCTCCATTGAAATTTTATTCTCAAGTGGACCAAAAAAAAATGGACTGATGGGAATTGAACTGAATATCCTTCCAAATGAAACATCTCTGGTAGTAATCTCAAGGACAGTAATTTTGTA
>NW_017547189.1:2239358-2252690 GCF_001854935.1 Bemisia tabaci
CAACAGTGTTTATCATTGAGTCAACAAGTGTTCGGAAGCTGAGTGCATGGAGAGTTATTATCACATTTTGTTTCAAATTTATGAGTAATTTTGTGTTATTTACATTGAATTTTGTGTTTAAGGGTAACTTACTACTGTCATTACCGTAACTATGGAAAAATGTGGCAAGAATTCATTTTTATTTTAAAATGTCAGCATGTTCTATTGTAACGTATCGTCCTAACCTCAAATATGCAGTTTCATTAACATTGATGAGTTTTCGTGTGTTTTATCGCCGAAAAACAACAAATTTCGTCATTACCGTAACCTGCGCCAATAAGGCGACCACATGCCACAAGGCCAATTTTTCGACACCACTACTTAAAGCTGATTCCTGAGGTCTTGAATGCCACAAAAAATATCACACCGAAGGTTTTCAACAAATTTTAATTTTTAGTATTTCGGAAAAATAGTGGTCTCAAATATGAACGCTTATTTGAAACGACCCTCTGCTGTATTGGCGTGGCGTACTTTGCTATGCATATCGATTGATCTACCATTTAAATCTATGGAAAATGGTCGAATAACAGGGTGTTAGCAACGAAAACCTTAATAGGTAATCAATTCTTTTTCACGGCTTTAAATGGGGAACTATCGATTTTTCAATATCGACCATTCACGCCTCGTCACTGCTTAAATCATAACTTTATATTATTTTAATTTGGAAATGCAATCTTAAAATAACGAGAGAGAAGGCGATGACAACTCCCAGATGCAACTATTCGAACTCAGATGATGTCCGCGGTGCTGCTCAAAAAAATGAAGGCGTTTCG
Organism: Bemisia tabaci; assembly: GCF_001854935.1. NCBI lineage: Eukaryota > Metazoa > Arthropoda > Insecta > Hemiptera > Aleyrodidae > Bemisia > Bemisia tabaci. Next base: position 2,240,171 of record NW_017547189.1, read on the forward strand.
CACTTGCTGCTCAAGAAACAATATGCACGATACACCCACCTGTCATCGATATGGTTCATTTTGTTTTCACGTGATCAGCACAGTTCTGCCCAAAGAAGATCTTACAAATCCCCCGCAACTTAGCCACATTCGCAGCCACATTTTGCGTAATTTTACGTAATTAGCAGTTTCCATTCAAAAAGTATTTACAACCCTCTTTTTGCAGCAAACTTGCCACATACGACGTCGTTCCATCATAGTAGATGGAAGATTACATGGTAAGCTGTTTGTTTATCAACCAACGTAAAGTATCAATTCTAGAATCTAAAACAAGCGGCATACCTTGCAAATATACAAAGGGTCATCTATGTAAGGTATTCTGTTAATTTTCTCGCGAACCAATTAATGCTAGAAAATAACCAATTTACCGTTGAATTCAGTAAAGGTACTCGCAGCTTCAATTTAAACCCGAGTTGTTTTAAATTGGATCAAAATGCAAGAATCGCGGTAGAGACTTCAACGCAACGCGTAAAAGTAGGTGAACCAACAAACCGGGGTCACTTGACGAATTGCAAGAGTTGCTCGACGCATAGAGACCTCGTCTTTCAAAGATGTGTTCATGTTAAACCACATCAGAGATTTTTAGATCTTTAGTGGCACACGTTTGTTTACTGCCTGTAACTTCGATCGGTGAAAAACGCGCTCTGCAATGAGTGCGACTCAGTGGCGTGGCGTGCATTGCAATGAATCGATTGTTATGCCATTTAAATCTATGGTGAAGAATCAATTATTTAGGTGTTCGCTGCATTCCTTTCGGTGGAAGCGGGTGGTTGCAATGGACAAAGGACGTATGTAATGGACAAACTAAGGGCAACCACACAAGACCCTCTAGTTAGTCCAGGACATTCTCACTTAGCTCATAGATACCACTCATTTCAATCAATAAGATCGCTCCATTACCCCCATGTTCTCCTTGTCTATCGCTTTGCCTATCAATCTCAATAATCAACCCGCAGTAGGTACTCGAGGACTCACCGGTAAGCGGTGCCTAGAGAACATGCGTGATCTGGGTCTCTGGAGTGGTGGCAGAGGGGCTTGAACGGCTTGATCTCGACAGCCTCGCAGACGGGTGACTGGAGACCCTTGGGTGACTGAAGACCCTTGGGTGACGGCGCGGTGATCTGGGTGGTCGGCGTCGGCGAGCAGTCCCCGCGACAGTTCGTCTTGAAGTTCTCCACTTTCTTGATGGTCCGGGTGAGCTGGAACCCCTCCGGACTCCACGTCGTCTGCACCGTGGCCTCGCTGTCGATGTCGCCGAGGTCCTTGAACGCCTTCCCGCCGGCCCCGCTCGTGAAGAAGATCTTCTCGCAGACGATGTCCTTCTTCGTCACCGCCGCGCCCGACCATTGCGTCTCCGTCCGGGTGTGCTGGTTGATGTTCCGTGTCACCCCACAGTGCCGCTCTCCTGTAATCATGATAGTCCACCGGTGAAACTTCATCAAGGTCGCTTCCGTTCTCAAAACGATCAGTTTGGTGAGTGAAATATGATGCCATGTTGATGTCAACACACATTGCAAAACATTTACGGGCTATGTAGACATACCGTCCATTCCGAGCTCAGAGGCCGAAAGTTCCAAGCAAGCTACGGATCCAGCACCCGGAACTTTCGGTCTCGGAGCCCGGAACCTACCAGCGCGAGTTCCAGCCCTAAACTCGTTTTTTCCGTACTAAGCACATTCATAGACATTTTTCATGTTAAAAAATGTAAACTTCGCATCGCCAGAGCTAGCTCTTAATTCGAGCCAATCGGCTCAAGCATGATGATTCTTGAATTTACCGCAAAGAATCCTTTTTATCTTGATGGAAGTAATGCACTAGGGCAGTCAAATCGCTATACAAGATACAATCGCTTCTTGATACAAGAAAAATAATGCTTGGATTAAGCAAAAAAGTAGTTTATATTAAGTAGCAAAATTCTTGATTTAAGAAAAAATACTTCTTGACAGCAAATCTAAAATTCTTCTTTTTTCTCAGTGTTCCAGAAAAGAGGCAAAAGTGACCTTTTCTAAGGGGAACTCCTTCAAGGGGTTGGCTGTGGGCATAGCTCCCGATCTTGACCTACCGCTGAAACTTCAGGGCGTACTGTCTAACCTGTGCCGGCGTGGGCCTCGACGTTATGCTCCTGGGCGACGAGTCGTTCCTCGCGGCGCTCGGTCTGGCTCTTGCCATCGCAGAGGATCTCCTCGCAGATCTGGGCCCGCTCGTCCCGCTGAGTGTCCGCCGTCGGCCGACTCCGGGTCCTCCCAATCGGTGTTTGCCATCGTCCGACCCCGGGCCCGCCCTCGCCGCTACACTCGCTCCTCGTGCCACGGGTGATCCCCCAGGTGATCCTCTCGTTCTGGCAAACGTTGCTTCTGCACCCGGAATTCATCATCCCTCACCTGTAAATATTTTTAAGACTGAAAAAAAGTTACGGGCTGTAGAGACATACCGTCCGTTCGGGGCTCAGAGACCGAAAGTTCCGGGTACGAGAGCCGTGGATTCGATTGCTCCGGGCTCTAAGCTCGGAACTTACGGCCTCTAAACGCGGAACGCGGACGGCATTTCTATGTAGTTCGTGAGTACAGCTTCCATGGCCGGAGGGTTTTTTTCATAGTAGATTGACATCGACTCAGACCGCAGCACTTCTGGATTGTGTAACAGGAGGTTACATTACAAATCAGAAGAGATGTAAAAGAAAAAAATAAGGAGAAAAAAAGGAGGAGTATGAAAGAGAGGAGGTTAAGAAAATCAACGGAGGAAGATGATGGAGAGAAAGAAGAGCAAGCAGAGGGAGGGAAGAAGGAAAGAAGAGATATTTAGTTTCCCTTTTATTTTTCTCCCTTCTCTTTCGCTTCTCCTCCACTTTCTTCTGTTTCTACCTCTTCCTCGTCTTCCTTCTTCCTTTCCTCCTTCCTATTCTACCTCTTTTTCTTTGCATCCTTGCCTCTCCTCATTTTCTCTTATTTTCTTGTTCCTCTTTGTCTCTCAATTTCTATGTTCGCGATCCCATGTCGATGGTGAAACTGCAGGAATGCGTAGCTTGGTTTGCGGCCTTGCAGACTTCCAGTCATACTTTATTTTTTACATGGAAAACTACCAAACGTCATCGTTTGAAAATTGGAGAAATATCTCTGCTCTTAGCAAAGAGTATTAGCCATGATGCTAATTTGATCTCCTTTTAGAAAATGATGTGGGAGCGGAGATTTCGAAACGCTGCAATCGAGTCACGCATTTTTGCAGCTTCACCGTCGACAAGGCACATGTCAAAAATCCCAGCTGGTGCACCATGCGTATTTCAGAACCTTCATGAAGGTGCGTTGGCAATATTGGCGCTAATTTGGATAACATTCAAGAAAAATTACTTAACGTAACATCATAATGTGGTAATGAGTCGCATCTCGGTGTGAAACGCTGCCGTCGCGCCGGCCGTTGAGAACGAGCGGTCAACCTAAGCGCCTGCAATATTCTGTGTATGCAACGCGGACATCCATCGTGCACGTTTAGTTGTATCCAAACGCCGCAATCAATGTTGAACCGCTTGGTATGCGTAGCTGAGGCGCTGAGGCAGTGTTTTCAGCACCTGGGTTGTTGGATGGTCATCGAATCACCGTGAACAATACATTTTCTATCTTAGCAATACTACATTTTCTACCTTAGCAATGCCATCTTTCGATTAATTTCATTCAATTAAGATTCAACGATCAACCCGCTGCCGAAAATATCGACTTGTAATTGCAAGGCAAACTGCTGCCGACGAGGCAGGTAAATCAAAAATCGTAACTTGAGTTTTGGCGATGGTATATTTCCTTCAGTCAATACTACACATAGACGTGATTTCAAAATGTATGAATGTATTTCACGCATTCTTTTTTGAAGGCATAAACATGAAAAGGCATCAAAGTTTTAAAAATAATATTGATAGACCTTTGGACTTGAAGATAAATATAGTATAAATTACCAAAAACTGAAACTAACCACGTGGTAAAACATTTAGTCGTGGATAGCGATAACTCTAACCTATGAGATAACTTCAGTAAGAGTGATATTTACCTGTTATCTCTTCTATCCGGGGAAATCAATCACCGAGCAACATACTACACGTGCCATCGAAAATACCTCTACTTTTTCACGATTTTGGATTGTCTCTTTTGCAATAAAATTTAAAATTAAATTCGAACACACTTCACAAATTTAAAATAGGTAACGGAGACCATAACTTCTTCGACGCCTCATTGCCATCCTGATCACGTAATTTTAGAAGGCTGGTTTTTTTTAAAAACAAAAATTTGGCAACTAAAACGGAAAGTCCTGAGAAAAAAAATATTTAGGTTAGAAATATGTAATACCGTTCTTAGATTGAACGTTGCTTGGGGACGATAATGTGCTCTTCTAATGTAAGGCTCATAGACAATTTTAATTTTCTGATAGGGGAGAGGAAAATAAACAGGTAGCTCGTTCTGACTCTTGCTTTTTGAGCGAAAATCAGTTGCTTCGAGACCAGAAAGATACCGTATGATTTTTCCTCTCGACCTCTAATATTAGTTTCAGTGACGCTGAAACAGTTTCCTTCTTAGGTACATGAAAGCGATTTGTTCGGTTGTCGTCGGACTGACGTCAGATATACATCGACTCGATTAAATTGATATTTGGGCTACCTTTTGCGTTTAATGCCAAAAAAAGGGACCATAACTCTTGTCCATTTAGTCAAAGGAACCAATCTCTAATACTGAAAAATGAATTGCTAGATTCAAGCATGACGATTCTTGAATTTTCCGCCAAGAATTTTTTATCTTGATTACCGCTGATTTTTTCTTGATTCAAGAAAAATAATGCTTGCATGGGATAAGCATAAAAGTAGTTTATCTTAAGCAGCAAAATTCTTGATTTAAGAACAAATACTTCTTGGTGACACATTTAAGATTCCTATTTTTTCATTGTAATGTTACATAAAGTAAAAAATCGAAAAAAATGAGAATAGAATTGGTCTGCGAAAAAACCCTTATTTGATACGACATTCGATCCCCGTCTCGGAGCGGGTTTGCCACAAACCCCTCATTTTTCTCTCAGAAAGTGTTATTTTTTTCTATTTCTATGAAAATGATTGTAGAGACTCATAAGATCGATTGTAGAGACTCATAAAATCGGACAATTTTCATTTCTAATTGTGAAAATTTTATTGTTTAGCCCTCAATCTTAAGCGAAAATTTCCCTAGTCTCAAAGGGCGGTTCTCGGAAAAATTTTGAAAAATTAAGTCGTGTTAGGGGCAATTTTCAACCTATTCTTACCAACAAATTTATCCAAATAGGTATTTTAAGAGTGAAAAATACGTCAAACGCTTGCTAACCAAAATCCCTCACACTTCTTGAGCGGAGCCTGGTATACTTCTAAAGGGGGGGGGGAGGGGGTAGCCGCAACCCTCCCCCCGGGCCGATACCATTTTTACCCATGAGTCTCGCTCTGAAAAACAGGCAAGTAAAAATAAACTGATATATACCCGATCGATGGTAATGATAAACGAAGGGACGTCTTAGGATCGATGGAGCAACAAGATGAGCAACTCACCACAAGCCAGCTGCTAGTGTTGTTCACATCCAGTGGTTCGTGACTCTCATCGTGAGGCGATGTCTTATCGGAAGTTTTTTTACTGCGACGGCGATCATCATTGTCATCGTCATCTTGCTCTTGAAAAGGCCCGATCCCCAAGGATTGCCAGAGAGAACCGTACGCAAACGACTCACACTTCGTTTTTAGGCTTAACATATGCTCTAAAGGATTCATGGTAGGAGGCACCGCACTCGCCTCTTGCGGGGTGAGGGGTCGCGGAGTAGATTTCTGCATGGTTCCGTCGAAGCTTCAGGACGTGCACAAAACAGGAAGGCGACGGACGGTTAGACGACCTTGACAGAAAGATAAGACGATATCAGCTGAAAAAATTCGACAATGACAACGTTCGCGTAGCAACCATGGTTCGAATAGATTTCCCCCAAACCTTCCGAGCGCGCAGTAAATCATGATTAGTGTTTGAATCGATAGGGATGTCTTTTGAATGCGTATAGGATAGGAAGGCCAAGACAAGAAGAGGGGAAACCGAGGTAGAAGAGTTGTGGAAATACGTCACCTGAAGAACCGTCCGCTTAGCGAGAAAGCATGGACGACTTGGAGGCCGTTGGTTAATGGTTAGGCGCGGAACCAGGGAGCGGCGGAGTAGCTGGCATTGGAATTAGTTTGTGTGACACTTCCGGCATCTCAAAAGGGAAGTGATATGAAAGGAGTCTGGAACTAGGTCATCTGAAGAACCGTTGAAGTAGGATGATGGCCCGAAGGACGTGGATGCCGTTTGCGCGGAACCAGTTGGTGGTGAAATAGGAGTTAGCGTTGGTGTGGTAGCGTTTCAGCATCTCAAAAGGGATGCGCGATGAAAGGAGTCTGGAACTAGGTCATCTGAAGAACCGTTGAAGTAGGATGGAGGCCCGGAGGACGTGGATGCTGTTTGCGCGGAACCAGTTGGTATAGGGGCTAGCGTTGGTGTGGTAGCATTTCCGGTCACTGCAACTGTTGAAGATGTTTGGCGGCGTCTGGTTGCTCTTAGCATCCGAAGAAGTAAAGCAGGAGCCTTGGAAGCTCTTGGTGGAGTCGGAGTTGTGCCCCTGGAAGAGATCCTGACAGGGGTCGCCGGAGGTGGGCGCCCTATCCGTGGCGCCGAAGGAGCAGGGCTGGGCGTCGGACATGGGGCGCGGGGTGGGCGTGGCCGAGGAGCCGCCCCAATCGTCCGGGTGGGCGCCGACCGCGGGGAGCGGGAAGAGCGAGCAGTCGGGGCTCCCGAGCCTGCTCGTCTCGCTCTTGTTGATCATGCGGTTCTGCTGGAAGCCGCGCTCCGTCCAGACGGTCAGCTGCCGGACCTCGCTCTCGAGCTTGCCCACGTCGGGGATGGCGCGCCCCTGGCAGTTGGTGAAGTGGACGTTGGCCTGGGTGACCTCGGACATCTTCACCTCGTCCTTGAGCCACTCGATCTCGGAGACGTTCTTCCGGGTCTCGTTCTTGATCACGTCCGTGTAGATCTTCCCGTTGCCGTCGCGCAGGGTGCAGTCCCGCTCCTTCGCCTCCATCTCCTCCTGCCGCCGCTCCACCGACCGCTCCTTACCGCAGCAGATCGCCTCCGAGATCACCGACTTCTGCTCCCGGTTCGCTCCGTCCCCGTCGGCTCCGCTGGAAGACATTCTCGCCCCACCCACTCTCTTTTTTTCGATTTCGATATTTTAATTGATAGTTTTTGAAACGAGGATTTGCAAGAAATTTTCGACAATTCACCAGTTTATAAAAGAAGTTGAATCGGTAGTAAACTGAAATTTTAATACAAATGGAGGCTGATAATCCGAAAAAGAACCACTGGAAACGGTTCGTTCATTGGTGGCTTAGCATTACTACCGCCACAAATGCCATTCACCAGAAAGCTTGTTCTTGGCGAGGCTAACAGCTGATCGAATTATTTGAAAGTGAGCAGAAGTTTAGAAACCAAAGATTATACTCTCTTCCTCCATTAGCCTGTCGTTGTTGCCTTGCTACACGGATTATTGATGATTTTTACTGCGTTCGGCGAAATAGATCGTAATCGATGCATTAAACGGGTGAGATTGTATCGATATCGATTGGTTCAAAACATAGACATAACCTCTAAAGTCAACTAAGTAGTCTGACGTAACGGGCTTTTTGTGATACATTTGTGATTCGTATGCAATTTGTATGAGTACTAATTGGCCAGGAGTAATGAAATTGCTACAAAATTTCTCATTTTCAGCTTTTCTAACTTGTACCCTAAAATTCTGGTTTGAGGTTATGTTCTATTGATTTGAAACAAACGATATATCGAACCACTATCGAATACGATCCATAGTACTTCCATCTAAAAATGTTGGCAGAACAGATGGAGGAGGCCGAAATCGCACGCATTGTAACAGAAACTACGATTATCATATGTAATGCAGATACAATGGCAATTCTTGCACGTTGAAAATATTAATTTCTTCCATTTAAATGTACCTATGTTCAACAACCGATACTAAGTGAGGCAGCCTGCCTGACCTAGAATCGATTTATTCAATGGATTTAAATGGAGTATCAACAGTGTTGCCAACTTGCTGGAATATCGCCACTATGCGGATAGCATTCTTAATGTTTCAGGTTGTCCGATCCCAATGCCCAAGGATAAATGAGAAAAACCCATAATTGCATAGAACTCCGTCCAAAGAACTTTTCCCGAAATTTTCGATGATTTTTCAATTCTTATTCAGACTCACCTTTTCGTTTTCTCATAAAAACAAACATCAATATTCCCTCTTTCTACCACAATTTTGAACAACGATAAGTGCTATGAGTTTGCACGCTCGAGAATTTTAATTTGAACGAAACCATTTTCTTGGTACCCACAACTTGACTAATTATCAATCACTCGAACAAGGTCAAATGCCAAACTCCCCCTACTTTTTATGATAAGCGACTTTAAAAAGATCATATAGGGAGAGAAGAGACAGTCATTGGACATATCAAAATCAAAATATCATGCAGAATCATAGATTTTGTTACAGTTTAAGTGACGTCATCAATAGGTACAAAGTTAAAGAAGCACGCTCATACGCGCGCGTGAACGAGACTTATGAAACGCCTTCGATTCTCCCTCCACGCAACCAGGACGACGGTGGAGCACGTATAGTTGCGCGTCTGATTTTACACGCTTCCAATCTACCTCTCGACGCAATTTTAAACACTGATTACGTAATTTCACACTGCTTGGACCAACCGTGTACGTTTGTCGGTGAAGAGGCTGTATTTTAAATAATTTCCTCTGCCTCTATGATTCTAAATCTGTGATTTCCTTTAGAAAAAACACTTCTGTCAAAAAAGGCAAACTTTTCGACACAGTTGTTTTAGTCGAGCGGGATCGAAAAATCCTGTTTAGGCCGACGATCTTGGTGCGAGCTATAGATTCGTTCAAAATCAAATATAATTTACCAGAGTCAGCTTAACCACATTAGACGTTGCCTGATTTCTTCTGTTTCATTTTTTCAGAAGAAAACTAAGCAACGTGCTGACAAAGTGAGTATATTCTTTATAATCTAGAGGAAATTGAAAATTTCCTTAAAAAAAATAAAACATAAGAATAAATTAGGCAAAAACTGAGCGTTGCCGAATTATTTGGATGTATGTCTGCCAAACGGATGAATTACAGACGAGTGGAAAAGATGGGATGTGCTCTAGAAAGCTGCATAAGAAACAATGTAAAAGTGGGCCTAGTTCCTTTTGAGAATTGGAAAAGCGGGATTTTACACATTCTGTCAAACGGGAGTATGTGCCAACTGAATGCGGCGCTCCTGAGCCGTGGGCATGCGGTAAGAGCGTCGAGGACAGGGCTCATGAGTAATGATTCATGACGAGTCATAAGAGAGGCCGGACTGAGAGGTCAGGGCCGGATTAAGGGGGTGGCCACATGGGCCGCGGCCCATGGCAGCAAAAGGGGCGGCAAATTTTGCCATATTTTTAAATGTAGGTATAAAAAAATGGGATTCAGAAAAAAAATTATCAATGAGAAAATGGGACAAAATCTCTCTTTCTTGAGAGTATAGTAATTTCTAATTTTGTTGTTTTTCGGTGATACAAGAGACAGCATCTTTAATTAGTCGAGTTAAGAGAGTGACCAAACACGCAATTTGGCCTGAAGCTCAGCGCAGAGAGGAATGATGACGAGGACTTGAGATGAAAAGGAGAAGCCCTCGGCGCGGCGGTCGGCATGTAACACATAATAGTGCCTACAAGATTGCATGAATACTTCACGCATAGCGTCAGACACAGTGCGGTCAGCAACGGTCGGCGTGAAACGCGTAGCGCCTACAAGACTGTAGGAATACTTCCCGCATTGCGCCAAATACAGTGCGGCGGCTTCGTTGCCACTGACGTCACTGGTGCTTTATAATTCCCGTTTATTCTTACGGCCCTCGACTAAGGAGCACATCCAATCGTTCCCGCCTGTCTCTGGTTTCGTCTGGCAGATATATACCCATTTATAATTTCATTTCCATACCTTTTCACTATGAGGTGAGGAGAAAGACGACGATTTGCGGGTCACTCGTCAATGGAGGGCACGGAGGTGGAGGCATAAGGGCCTATCCGCTCCTCAAAATACGCAAAATCCCCGTTGGATCTCACCGACTCCCCCGAGCAACAACTCGTGTCCAAGTATTTGCTCTTGTGTCCGCCACTGTCACTCTCGTTTCCGCTTTCTTCTCCATTTCCGCTTCCCCCGTCTTCGTCCACACTTCTACCTCCAGCTGTCCGGCCGCTCTTCTCCACGCAGTCGCCGATCTCGGTCACCTTCCGCACCGTCGCGTGAGGCATTTCCGCTTTCGTCGTCCACCTCCCGTCGTCACTTCCGGTCCAGCGTGTGTTTCCGCTTGCGGCACAACATTTAGTTCCGCCAACGGATTCGTAATGGCGGCGCAGGGTCGAGGTCCTCTGTTGCTCGTATTGCATGTCGAGGGAATTTTTCAATTTCATCGCGTCGTGAAGCATGTCTTGCCTGTTCAATGAAACACAATGAAAAGGTTATCAACATAGAGAAAAAAAGGAGGTGTTTGAATTTCGCTCATCTTGGAATTTTTTTGATGACGCAAGTCGGTACGGCGACTTTTATCATCGATTTTCTTGGAAATGGTGTAGTTTATGGAAAAAAATGCTTTCTACAAAAAGTGTTTGAAATTATATCATGAATTGATTTAAGCAAAAAAATCGGACGGAATGGTCCGTATTTCATACTTCGAATTCCGGATTTTGCTGACCAGGTTGTACCGACCTACGTCACAGGGTACACAATCCTTAAGATGCAAACACCTCCTTTTTTTCTCTATGGGTTATCAATACGATTAGACTAAAACTTCAGCTGTACGGACCCCTTTAAGTAGAGAGAAACCAAGCCACATGAGCTGTTGCCAAATTTAATTGGACATTTTAATTTTTTACATAAAAACGGTTGTGCGGATTTTGGGGCAAATTTCAGTGAATCTCCTGCATAGTACATAGCGGATTCCTTAAAATTTTTCAAGGAATCCGCACGAACATTCTCTTATCAAAAAAAAACAAAATTGCCCGGTTGAATTCAGCGATAGCTGATAAGGCTTGGTTCCTTTCTGCTAAACGCGGTCCATATTATTCCATTTCAATCGAAAGAGTACTGCTTAATGTACGCTACAGTTCGACAGAATTGATGATTTGACAAAACGTATCCGTTTTTATCTTCCACACTAAAGACTCTAATTCCTTAAATAGATAATGGATTTTATGGATAAGCTGGAAATAAACGTTTTCCTTTCAAGTTGACTTTACTATGCAAAAATGAATCCGTGTTTGTTGGGGAAAAAAGAGGTATGTTCGATTTGGAGCCACCGGAGAAACGGTGCATATCAGATTCAGGCAAGCGTTACGTAATTCAAAAGAGGAGATTTAGGGTTGCGTTACAAAGGGGGGAGGGGTTCAAAAAATCGGCAAAAGTTTGTTACGCAATCCTTGAAAGGTCCCATAGGTATTTTGAGCGTTTGAAGATTAATATTTTCTGACTTACACTACACTGAAAAAAAAACTCCGGCCGCGGGAGCCGCAATTACGGGCTATATAGACATACCACGTCCGTTCCGGGCTCAAAGGCCGAAAATTCCGGCTGCTAGAGGCGTAGCTTCGATTGCTCCAGGTTCAGAAGCCGAAGCTACGGCTCCAGCAGCCGGAATTTGCGGCCTTTGAGCCCGGAACGGACGTGGTATGTCTATATAGCCCGTAATTGCGGCTCCCGCGGCCGGAGTTTTTTTTCAGTGTATCGGAAAAATGACTAAAATTTATTCGGGACCGACCTGTGGCAATCCCTGCATTTGCCGTGGGTGTCCTCGTGGTGGACGAAGTTGGGGACGACGTCGTGGATGACGTCCGAATGGCGGCAGCAACCGTTGTTGCCGGGGCAGTGGACAGGCACAGGCACAGGCGTCGCGTGGAAGCTGCAGGTCCGGAGGCAGCCGTTGAACCGGTCGGTGTGCCCGAGCCCGACGGGTATCGGCACCGGAGTGGGCAGCGCCAGGTCGCGCCCCTTTTCGCGGTGCAGGTCTCGGCGCCCTCGCTGCCGCCCCACACCACACGTGCACGCCCACTCGGCCAGTCCTGTCGGCTCCTCGTCGCCCCCGCAACCGCAACCGCTGTATCCATCAACAGAACATGTTTAATCAAAATAGGGCACATTAAAACCAAAATCTATTTACACTGAGCTTTTTTTTGGGGGGGGGTGGTAGAGGGGGAATTTAGGATCGGTAATCGATCGTTTTTGATAGTGGTTCGATGTATCGTTCGGTTCAAAACAATAGAACATAACCTCGAACAAAACTTTCAGGAATTCAGTCGGAAAAGCTGAAAATGAGAAAATTCCTAACTATTTCACCTTGCGATGCCATTTAGTACTCATTAGAATCAAAA